>WURS02430915.1:0-15819 GCA_011762765.2 Rhinocypha anisoptera | reverse complement strand
ATTTAACCCTCGAATTGTTAAATATTGTCTGGTCATGGGTGGACCCCGGCCATCGAGCAACGATGTCCATAATTTTTAAATTTGCATCGCACAAAGTCTGTACGTTTAGGGAGAAATTTCCCTTGCGGTTCCGGAAAACTTCTGCTTCATTTCCACCTATAGATGAAAAATTAAGAAACGTTTAAATACTGTTAATATTATTATTAATGAAAACTAATTATAGCTATTTTATTGAGATTTTCCTGTATATACCCATTTTAAAAATCTACAAAAACAAGTCATAAGAGGTTTGGCATATCATTGAACTTTTTCGAATCAGAAAATGAAGAGTGTAATGCGAAGATGCACATACCAATAATGAGTTGCAAATCATTAGATTTAATGAAATATTCAGTCATACTATGATCACCATAAAGAACAGCTACATATATTTTAAGTTATATGGCATACAATAATGTTACCCGTGAAATAATTACTCACCCGGCGATATTATTTTAATGTGTGTGCAGTCTATTGACGCGATCACTTTAGGAAACCGGGCAATTCCATAGAAGTCCCTCTGAATCCTCCTCACGTCTTCTTCGTTTTTTGGCAGGGTTATATATTCTCCGGATAGCGAAGCTATTGCTTCGCTAACCTTTCGAACTGTCCTTGAAGCTGTCGATTTATGGACTCCACAGAAATCACCGACAGTTATTATCATCGAACCTGTGGCATAAAACCTGAGTGCGAGCAAAAGTTGCTCCATTGGCGACAGTGATTTATTACTGAAAATAATAGAAGAATAATTGAATTTTATAATATAGGTTACTCCTCATAATATTCTTTACGAAATTCACACAAATCTCTGCCTTACCGATCAGTTGTATGCTCCAGCTTTTCCTCAATCCTCTCCAAGAGCTTCATTGCTGAAGTCTTACGCAGCCGAAATCTCACGAAAAAATCATCTTCTGTCAATATTTCAAAATGTTGCGGTCGTTGCCTAATAATCCGCTTCTTCGGTATAGCCTTTACCATTTCTAGCATTTCCAGGTCCTCGTAGGAATCCGAAATCTCCTCTAAAATTTGCCGAGAAACGTTTTCTTCTTCCATTTTGTTTGTTTACAACGCTCTAAATCACCCATGATTCTCCGCGTGTAGCCTCCGGTTACGACGACAATCGGAGGTTCAACCGGCGACTACGGCTAAGCGCTATTTAGCTGGAGGCCACGGCGTAACTAGACGTGGTGCAATGCATTTTAGCGTCTAGCCGTAACCCTAACCCTGACTGCCGGTATAACTGGAGATGGTGCAACCGGCCCTAAGGAGTCTCGCGTTGGATTTGCCAATCTAAATCTCAACTTTCTGACGCTTAACTCTCCAAACCTGCACACTTCCCACTACCCTTGATTCTATCCCTTGATCTATATATATACAGTAGAAGTCCACTTTTAGCGAGTATGGCTTATAACTAGAGTATCGCTAGAGCAAGTAATCTTTTTAGCGTCGGTTAGGTCAGCGAGCTCAAATTTCTCAGGAGAGACACTGGCCACTATCCGCACCCATTCCTCTTCCCTCGACCACCAGTCCCTCCCCTTACCAGCTGCACTGTATAAATGCTGCTGCCTTGCATCTGATGCCTGCGTGCCTGTCCTGCGTGAGGGGGAAGTGCTAAATATTTTTGAACTGCTATCACTGCTGTTGTTTACATTTTATTCAGTCGTGAGACAAGTAGAAGTTACAATGACCTGCCACACGGATGAACCCGCTGGATGGCCTGTCCTGCGTGAGGGGGAAGTGCTAAATATTTTTGAACTGCTATCACTATGTTGTTTACATTTTATTCTGTCGTGAGACAAGTAGAAGTTACGATGACCTGCCACGGATGAACCGCGCAACATAACCCACCTGAACAATCCATACTCGCGCAGCTTCATCATCATGAGGTGCGTCTCCACGTGGCGTGGGTAATACTCGACCACTTCGGGGCGCAGGTTGACGGGCTTCTCCCCGAGCAGCGTCAGCACCTTGTTCGTGCGTTGCGTGGGACGCAACACCTCCACGAAGATGCGGTTGCGCAGGTGGTTCATGCGCCTCGCGTAGTTGGTGGCAAGTTTTGTCAGAGTGAGGTATGGGTTCGGCAAGCCGGCCATGGTGGTCTTGCGTGCGCAAGCTGGAGTGAGGAGAGGTATTTTCAATCACAAATCGGCTTCCGTAGACAAGGTGTCACTGTGCGCATGTAGTGTACAAACCATAGAACATATATCCAATAATAATTATTACAATGCAAACCGGACAACGGTGGTCGTCTCCATCGAACATCAACAGATTTTGAACCTTCGTTCAATTGATTCACAACCTTTAAATTTGTTGGTGATCCTCGTAATAATTAAGTTACTGTTTCTACTCAAACCAATTTGTGCAAATGAAAAATGATTACCATTTTAATTCTGTAATATCAACGACAATGTAATTTCATTCTTTATATATATATTCTGCAATGTGCCTTGTATCTAATGCAACGATATTGTAAAACAATCCCTTGGGAAATCAAAACATTATCATTATTAGTAGTATTATGTTTAACGTGTGCATGTTTAAGAAGGTTGATTAAGCTTAGGGACGGATTGAGTCTTTATCAAAAATTATGAATATGAAAATATGTTTATGCACACGTGTAAATATTTGTCTGCAAATTATTGTAACATAAGAACTTGAAAAGAAAAGTTAGGCACACATATATTACATCATCACTGGTATTACAGTAAAGTAATTTTGAAACGTTAAAGTTAACGAGATGAATTTTTCATGTACACTACAAGACATACGGTTTGAAAAATAAGTTCATGTTCTGACGAGAACCGTGTAATGGGCCGTGTAAGGTGGACTCCAAATGCAAGTGTCTGAACATCCGAGCACATTTGTCACAAGCATTGTGAATGTCATATTTTTAAAATGACGCAGTGACCCTCAGACATGCTGGCAAAAGTACGTCAAACAAAAATGTCACAATTCAGACACAAATATTTACTACCTACCATACGAAAGTAATTCAAGCGTCACACACAAAGATGACTACATATTATCTTTACTTTCATGAACAAACCAGTTGAATTTGACCCAATTAAAGATAAAATTGTAACCCAATATACAAGCTGGTCTCTGCATACGATGTGGCATGTTAATTTTGTGAAGAGCAGTAGAGTGGGAACGTATTGAGAAAAGAATTCGGCGAAGACGTTGGCTGAGGACATCATATGAGGAGCAGGTGAAAAAAGACGATGACAGTTAATAACTAAGAAGGAATGAAGAGACTGGCATGTGGTATAGTAGTTTGGAAGGCTCCCACATTGCCTATGGCATTATCCTTTGGGGGTGCTTCCTCACATTCACTAAAACTTTTTAAATTACAAAAAAGGCCATATGTATCATGGCCTCAAAGCCTCCTACTTCACCCTGTCTCTCTCTCAATATTTCAAGAACTAGGACTATTACCACTCTCGTGTACATATATACTTTTCCTGGTAACCCATGTTAAAGAGCACCTTTCTGAATTTGAAATAAATGCACGTTACCATAGCCATTAAACTCGTACTCTTTTGAACCTACACATCCATTATAACATAACCAAAATAGCAAGCCTGGGGCCGAAGTCAATGGGAACAATACTACATAATAAACTACCAACAATTTACAAAGAAATAAAAAATTTAGCTTTATTTAAAAAAAGAGTTAAGAAAATTCCTTACCCAGAAAAAATATTATAGTATTTCTGAATTTATACAAGACAAATTCTAATGTTTCATTGTATGTTTCAACTGTGTTTTTTTCTTTATTTATAAATGTTCTGTTATTTAATAATACAACTTTGCTGTAATGCTACCTGTATGTATCTTGACGAGCCTTATAACATGTACTTACGTCCAGTGTGTACTCATGTTCCTTGGACTAATAAAAATTAGTATTATTATTATCGGAATTGATAGCTTACGTAGATAATCAGTAATTAAAGATGATCGTAATAACTTCACTTTCTATATATAAGCGCAAGGAAACCACCTTAAGTAGGTGGGTTCCTTAGATATGGGCCGATGGGTTAAAGACGTCATAGAAGCTAAATTGCACATGCAAGTTAAAAGATACAATTATTTTCGCGAGCTATAAAATAGATAACTACCTTGTAAACAGCTTATTACTAGGCACAACTTATTTTTAACTGCAATATACTAGTAAATTTCATACAATCTCACTTACTACTTAACAACTCACGAATCTCAACCGGCCTTAGCAGCTGTTATATAGCAACCAGCTACAATGAAAACAAAGAATATACGAAAATGTAACCAAAGGTAAATTTGTCTTTTTATAGTTTGCGAGCAAATAAGTATAACACCTTAATTTTTTTACATTACAATCCGAGGGCGAATTAATCGTTACCAGTTCTTAATCCTATGCGCCTAATGTGAAACGTGTGAAACTATTTATCCTATGCGCCTCATGATCTTCAACTATCTATTACAAGCTCCCACATATTGCATAATACACGAAACAAAGGGTTACGCATGTGTAACCTATTAATTCTAATGTTAATAACACTGTAACGATCCAGTATGGGATACAAACAATCATGCCAAGTAGAAAAAAAAGGTCCAACCCATCATCTGACTGATTACTAATAAACAATATTGTTTATAACAAAAGTAATGAACAGCTTGAAAATTAATTATAATTATCAATAAATAAAAGCATCTGTAAACAAAACCAATAGAACAATATTAATGAAACTTATTTTACATACAGAAACAACTATTTTCTTTGATATTGTATATATCAATAAGAAGTTTGTGCGTAATATATTTAATGACTAGTAAGAGTTCCGACGTGCATTGACAATGAAAAGTAGCTACTTCAAAAAAAAAATACTTATAGAAATTTCTACGCTTATTATTAACATACAAAATTCATATAAACAATACACAGGATAATATCTTCAAGGAATGAAATGAAAAAGATTAGAAAATGAAAACATTATGCCGTGAAATATGTTAATAATTTAAACCAAATATGCATCAATATCTATAAAACGCTTGAAATAATAACTTTACCTTCATAATAATAATATATTTATTTGACTTATTGGTACATTGCATACTTTATTCATCCTCAGTAAGAATTACATTTAAAGGTTGTCACATTAAATTTTCATGTCCAATATACTGGATTCAAAGTACTCATTTATATTATAAAAATCATGTTTGTGCAGCCAGGTCCGTAGCACGATTTTTAATCTAGCACCACACACATATCTTGCACTGGGGGTAGTCTGTTAAATAGTCTTATAGTGAGACTAGATGATGATTTATAAGTCTTGCTAAGACGGCAGGCTGGAGCATCAAGTTTGTCTTTTTGCCGTGTTTTATATTTATGCACTTCCAATCTAACAGGGTAATCACTAAGCTTGTTCTTAAGGCTACATAGTAACTAATAAATAATAAGAGAGTAGATGGTCATAACTTTCAAAGAAATAAATATGGGTTTAGCACAGTCCCTGCACCCCATGGGGTGAGTATCTGAGATACATCCCATAGCTCTCTTTTGCAAGATAAGAATATCATTGGTGTTTGTGGAATTTCCCCAGATTTCAGGACCATAGCTAAGATGAGAATGGAAAAGTCCATAGTAAGTAGAGAGTAAGTAATTCTTGGGTATTAAATATTTTAGCTATCTCAACATTTATAGTGCTGATGTAAGTTTTCTACAAACAGAGGAACAGTGGATGTCCCAAGTTAACTTACTTTCCAGGATAAAGCCTAGTAGCTTATGGGTGTTATTATTTAAAAAGTTTTGCTTTAGACTAAAAGTAAGCTCCTGAGTTTTACCTACATTTAGTGCAAGTCATGGTCTTGGTCATGAACCAAGACTGTAGCTGAGCCAGGACCAGTTTGGACTTGAAAGGGACTTCAGCTGGGTCTGTACAGCTTTGTATTAAAGTAGTATCATCTGCATAAAGGAGAGAATCACAAGGTACAATGGAAGGCAAATCATTAATCATAACTAGGAAGAGTATAGGGCCAAGCACAGAACCTTGGGGGACACCATGTGTAACCTGTAAAAAAGGAGACTTTTCCTCATCAATTACAACACATTGCTCACACTCTGACAGATAGGACTTGAATAATTTCAATTCAGAATTGGTTATACCATAATATTCTAGTTTTTGGAGGATCTTATGCAATACACAATTGAATGCCCTGGACAGATCACATGCAATTAGAGACACAGAAGTCCGAGTTTCAAATGCGTTTAAAATTTCATCAACTACATAATGAAGGGCAAGGGTTGTAGATTTCTCGGCAGAAAAACCAAACTGTGCCTGTGAGAGTAGTTTATTGTTCTCTAAATGTTTTCTTAGCTGTTGTGTAACAACAGTTTCTAATATCTTCCCAAATACAGGAATAATTGATATGGGACTGTTAGATCCGGGAAATAATTAGATACTATTAATTATAGTGAGGATGTAGCAGGATTTAATATTTCCAGCCACACGAGTTACAGACCACGTACATGCCAGGGCTCATGTCCGCATGGCCCGGAAGTCGATGAAACACTGAAGAAAGCATGGTTCCCATAGGGCCGTGGGACAAACAAAACATAAACGAAATAATGTCATAAGTCAAAAACATATCATATTCAAATACACTTTGAATAAATAACAGCTCCTCCCAATTATAGTTATGTGATACATATTGCAAAAATAATCCCGCATACCACAAATTCCCATACTGCATCAAAATTACATGTGAGAGCATATTGTCAACAGCAATCATGATATCACATAGTAACAAATGAGCTTAAATACACATACAATTGATTAAATATTAAATGAACAAGTGAAATGAAAACACAAGGTAATATATTGCCAACCCATATCAATATTACAATGTAGTTGTATATTGTCAAAAATGATAATCAAAATAGTAGAATATTTTTTAACTGCTAAAATTTACATGCACCATCTACCCCTCCCCATTTTAATTAGGACCTATCAGCTATGCCCCTGGAGTGGGTTTAAAATATAATCCTCTAAGTAAGCAGGTGCCTTTTTACTTCTTCCTGAGGTACGAATGCTACTGTCCTCCTGGGCTATGTCTCTTGGCACTGCTGATGTCACTGAGTTAGGGCCAATTCCAACAAAACCCTGTTGTCTGCTGGCACTTATAGGGGTCCACTCTGCTGCTCATCTGCGTGCAGATCATACCTCCGAACAGTATCTGTGGTCGGATGTTGCATTCCCATAGGAATAACCTGTCTCTGATCGATCCTGCGGATCACCTGGTCAATGTGGCGTCTCTCAATGTCTCCATCCTCTCTCTCTCTATTTCCACATTACGTGGCCCCATGACATCCGTGACTTTGCCGGGGGGCCAACGACTGCTGCCAGTATAAACTCTGAAATAGACCAAATCACCAGTGGATTAAAATTACTTCTCCCAGTGTGAGCCACTTGGTTGGCTACAGTTGCATCCCTCCCCACAGAAACTGGCAGAGCAGAAGGATGTAACTTAGTGAGCAATGTCTGAAGACAACGCCCCATCAGATCTCTGCAGGAGTCCTGTTTGTTGCTGCACTTGGAGTTGTTCTCAGCATAAGGAGGACATTCAGAAGCTCGTGTCGCCAACTTGTAGGTGGCAACCGTCATAGACACCTCTTGACTGTTTGCACCACTAGCTCCACCTCGTTCCATTAGATGAGGGGTTATAAGGCGCAAAACGAACATGTGAAATGACCTGACTCTGCTAGAAGCAGTCCAAAGTCCTCTGATCTGAAAGCTGGCCCATTGTCTGTGACAACCTGATCAGGAATTCCATGAACAGCAAACCACTTTTGCAAACAGTCAATCACTACTGAGGCTGACATGGAACCCTTTGTTTCCTCTACCTCAATCCATTTAGAATGAACATCCGCAAGGACAAAAAAAAGTGTGACCATTCACAGGTCCAGCAAAATCAAGGTGAAGCCTTGACCATGGTTTCCGAGGGACGCTCCATGGTATCACTGCTGACTGTGGGGTCATAGATCTATTTTCACAACAAACTTTGCATGACGAAACCAATTGTTCTATATCTTTGGTGATACCTGGCCACCACACATAGCTCCTCGCCAAAGCCTTGGACTTGACTACTCCCTGATGGACCCCGTGCGAGGGCTTCCACACCTCACCTTTCAATTCATCAGGTATGACTACACAATTTCCTCGCAGCACACACCCTTTCAAAACTGTAAATGTTCCAGGTGGTTCCTTCAAGAACCCTTGTGCTGCTGGAGATAACTGTCCGGTATTCCACCCACGAAGAAGTGCCTCCCGCATCTAGGATAATGTGGCATCTCTGGTAGTAGCAGCGGCTATTGCTTCAGCCGTAAGCGGAGTCTATCTTGGTGCCTCATCCAGCAAGAGGATGCCAGCAGGTTCCGGGACTGCCACCGAGGCCCAAGCCACTCGTTGCAGATTCCAACGGGAAGCGACTAGAAAAATCAGCAATGGCATGTCTCATCCCAGGGTGATAAGTCAGTATATAATCATAATTACTAAGGAGCAACACCCAACGCAACATTCGTGGACTCAGACCGTCAGAAACCTGCTTTCCATGCTTGAAAATACCCAGAAGGGGCTTGTGATCCATAATAATCTTAAAATTTTTTCCTGCCAAAAACATTCTGAATTTCTTTACCCCAAACACAATGGACAATGCCTCCCTATCTATCTGGGCATAATTCTTCTCACTACTCCGAAGAACCCTGGAGGCCAATGCAATGGGATGCTCAAGATTATCATGACCAACATGTGATAACACAGTACCAATACCATTAGGAGAGGCATCACGGTACGACACAATTGGCAAATTTGGATCATAACATTTCAAAACGACACCAGAGGACATCCTCTCCTTAATATATGTGATGCAAGCCTTCTCTCTGTCTGTTCATCTCCAAGAGACATTGTCACATAACAACTCATACAGGGGTGCAAATGCAGTTGCCTTGTGGGGGAAAAACCAGTCATAGTAATTGACAAAACCAAGATAACGCTGTAATTCTGTCACATTTGTTGGAGAGGGGGCACTTAATCTTATCATTTGTTGGTTTAATACCATCCCCTGAAATAGAATACCCCAAAAAATCTACGGATCACACAGCAAAGTAGCACTTCTCAATTTTCAATTTGAAAACGGCTTCCCTCAGTTTTTTCACAATAATCTTTACTCTTTGTCCCACAGAAATTTTTTTGTGGGTGCTGGACACAAAATATCGTCTATATACACTATTACAAAATCTAGTCCTGCAAGGAAAGTTTCCATTATTTTTTGGAAAAATCGCAGGTGCTGAGCACAACCCTGGTGGGAGTCTTAGCACACGAAACAGACCCCTGTGAGTATTCAAAGTTAAAATTTTTGACGTCTCCTCATTCACGTTCACTTGTAGAAAGGCGTCAGACAAATCAATCATTGCAAACCAGCTACCCTCCGAGAGTTGACTGAGCAACTCATCGATAGTAGGCAAAGGATATTATTTCACGCATACACGTAGTGTTTACCGTGCCACTCTGTAGTCCCAACAAATTCTTACCGTGCCATCCCTTTTCAGTACATTAACAGGTGGTGTTGCCCACTGCGAATATTCCACTGGCTGTAGAATTTTTTGTTCAACCATCCTATTTAGCTCTTCACTTACCCGCCGGGCCAAGGCAAGGGGCACCGGGCGACTTCTTCTTCTGAAGGGCGGCGTCGAATCAGGCATATGAGCACTACCTGGGCTGGAGAGGGGCCTTTATAATTTCTCAATCCAGGACTGAAATCTTCCCCACACGTCTCAAAGTGTGGAAGGGATCTCCAATTGACCGAGTGCACGCACACCGTGCACCTCGATTCCTAATTGTGCAAACCAATTACGTCCCAGAAGGCTAGGTCCATCGATGGACATCACCAGTAATGGTAGTTTGGCCCTGTGGGGTGGAAAACAAACATCGATGACAATAACACAGTCGACAGACAACTGCTCTCTCGACCAGGTATTGAGGATTATAGAGGGGGGATCCAATTTGCAATGCGAAAACAATGCCGTGTAGGTCTTTTTCCCAATTATAGAAAAACCAGCGCCCGAGTCCACCTCCATCGTCAAACTTCTACCCTCCGCCGACACTATGATCTTCATCGGGGGGAGCGCAGCAGCAGCAGGAATATGAAACAGGGAGTGGTACTCTTCAAGGGTTATACTTACCCGGTCATCAGGAACAAGAGCGACTTCCTGCACCCCTACATCTGGAGCATCCGTCACATCCATATTGTGGGCTGCTGCCCTCGGCCTGTTGTCCCATGCTCTTACTGACCTTGGCTGCTTGTTACCCATTGATCGAGCTACTCTCTGCTGGGTAGGGGCTCGCTCAATGTGTCCCCTCCTCTGGCAGTAACGGCAGACGGTGTGCAGGTGAATACAGTTCACAGGATGTGCCACCCTTCACAGCGATAGCACGGGGTACGTGGCTGGCCGTTGGCAGGAAATCTAGCAGCATCGAGGGGACCAACCTGTTGGCCAACATCTTGCGATCCCCCATGATAGCATGATGTCGGGATGGCGTCGCTTGGGTAACGGTCGTGATGTGATTCGGTGCGATGCACTGATACAGTTGCAGATTGCTGTAACTGAGTTATGTGCTGATGTGCGGTTTCAGCAGCTTGTGCCCTTTCAATTACCCGTTTTAAATCAAGGGACTCCGTCGCAAAAAGGGTCTCTTTCAACGGAATGTCCGCTAGTCCCAGCAAAACTTGGCCCAATAATGACTCCTCGGAGTCCGAAAACTCACAACCTTCAGCTACGAGACGGAGGTCGGAGAGGAAATCTCTGAATGATTCCCCGGGTCGCTGAACCCGTTTATGAAACAGCTCATGCTGTACCCACTTGCACGCCCTAGGGCTAATATAGGAGTCTAAAAGTTCAACAGATTCCGCAAAAGTAAGATCACGCGTCGAACGTGGCTTGCACAATCTTAATACGTTTTTTAAAATGAAATCCCCGGGGAAAGTAAAAAGGATGGCCATTTTTATGTGCATCATCCACGATGCCATTCGCAATAAAATAGTAGTGTAGTTGTTCCTCATACATGAGCCAATCTTCAGAATTACCCGATGCAAAAATCAGTAAATTTCCCATCGACTCTATGTAAGATACTTCTGGCAATACACTCATGATGCCACAGAACGTGATCAGTTGCACAAAAAAAAATAACTTTAGCACACTCACGTGGTTGCAGGAAAAGGCTACAAATCAGATGATTTATGGGAAATCGCAATCCCATCCTCGTCACCAAATGTTAGATACGGGAAATAATTAGATACTATTAATTATACTGAGGATGTAGCAGGATTTAATATTTCCAGCCATATGAGTTACAGACCGCGTACATGCTAGGGCTCATGATTTCACCTTTTCAATGAAATCATCCACCTGAAGTCTCAAGTTTTTTTCAACAACATAATAGTGTCTCAGTCCTGTGGCAGCGGTGTTGGAGAGAAGTTAAACAGCTAATCTTCTCACATTCTGCCTTCCATGATTATTACATATTAAATAAGAAGGAGTTAGAGGAAAAATGGATGACAATTCACTGTAGTAATACTCTGATAGACCAGCTCCCAAAATAGACTTCTCTTTATAATCTGGCCATTTCCCAAAATGAAAACAGCATTTAAAAAGTGGTTGCTAACAAGCTACATCAGATGAGATGCATCAGCAATGCAAAGCATTACTCTTTATGACTCTTTAAAGAGAATCATTTGTACTTGTGAAAAACTCCTGACTCCATCCAAAGTCCTACGTTTGTGCGACCAAAATATGGTGCAGCTTTCACAGACTAACCTGCAGAATTAGTACCAGCAATTGACTCTTCTACAAGATGTTTGTAAAGCCTCACATCAAAACCTACATATATTGGCTGGTCCAATAAGAAAACAACGATCTTACTATCACAAATGGAATTTATATTTAAGATTGAATAACTTCATTAGATGAAAGAAAATTTAAAGAGATATATTAAACTGTATAAAATGTTGAAAAATATTTCATGAATGTTAAGTGATTTATACTCCCAGACAGAAATAAATATCTATTCGATAAATTATTGTCCAAAAAACAGTACATATATCTAATAGATATCTACCAAAAGATAATCTATTATTTGTATTTTTGTTTTTTAAAAAGATAATCTATTATTGAAACTAGGTTTCAAATATGGTGAATATAGCTATAATGATATTTTATCTCATATAAATTTAGATTCACTCTCAGAAAGATGTTCAAAAAGCATTATTATTTTCATCTACAAATTACTTAATTTCTTAATAGACTGTCCGCCTTCACTGCAATGTTTAAATCTGTACCTCCTAGGCATCTACGAAGCCATCTGAATTTCAATACTGACTGGCACAAAAACAACTATGCAAAGTCCTCTCATATAAATGCTGCTCAATTTCATACCCTAAACTAGATTTTTTGAATTGTTCTTTACAAGTGTTCAAGAGAAAATTATCAAAATAAGATAAATAAAATAATAATATATATGTACGATATATATATACACTTGTATAATTTCATGTAATTACATTTTCTATTGTCTCATCTGCTTTGAAGTGCATCTAATATGACTTTGCAGTGTATTTTCTATGTATTATCAGTTCATTGAATAATAGGTGATTGATGCAAATCATGAACCTGTAAATAAATGTATTACTATTAGATGCATAGGTGTGTGGGGCCACTGAATAGATATCTAATAGTTATATTAATGTCAAAAAAACAGTATTTTCAATATATATCTTTAAATGTAGTATATCTATTAAATATTTATAAATAGATGTGTATTAGTGGATCATCTATAGATAGACATTTATAGATATGATTTAGATATATAATTTCTGTCTGGGACTGTGTCAGACATTTCATACCTCTTTTGTCCAGTTCATAGACTTGTTCAACTTTCAATTCATTAATCTGAAGAGCTGCTATTTTCTTAATGGCCTTCATGTTAACATCGGTTCATCTCATTATTTTAAATGTTTTTCAATATACTATGTCTCATTCCAATATTAAAAGCCCATCGTTGCAGATTGAATATTCCTTCAGAAAAACAGAATGCTCAAATTATTTAATATAAGAAGAAATGGCATAAGAAAATATTAATTTGAATAATTATTTACTAATCATAACATTTTAGACACAATAGTTTCAGTTTTTATTTCAATGGTTTTTATTGTGAACTTTTATTAAAAATAGTAATACAAAAGTAATAATGCTATTTTTATTTCATTAAACAGTGCAGTTATGTACACATAGGAGTGAATGTCTCTGAGACATCTCATTTAGGTTTGGAATGTCTCATATATATCATACGTCTCTGAGACGTCTCATTCTCAGAGAGATCATAGGGAGACATTTCTCATGGTATATGTATACTACATGTCTGGCAGTGCTGTCATTAATGTTTTTGCCTATTTATTAATTTAAATTGACTCATCACAAATTGAACATAATATTTTCAAAGAATAAACCAATAGTACAGCAGAAACAGATATAATTATGAAATAAGGAAAATAACATTTTATAAACTAACCGACAAAAGGAAAGTGTAGCTGATTTTTCAGATTAGGGTAACATTATCTTTTACCATGGCAACACTTGTTTCTTATATATCTGATGGAAAATGCCTTTCCCATTTCCTCCACTATACAGAAATGTATCTGCTTCTTTCCATTCTGTAGGAGTTAGACTTCACCTTCAGTAAAATATTTATCAACTTCTTTCACTTGTTGTTCATCTAAAATCTCTCGGAAGCTCATATACTTATGCAAAACTACCTCGGTTTTCTCAAACAGAATTTTTAAACTCTATTAAAACAATAAAGAACATTATTTAAAACGTGTTTTAATATGTAATAATAGTACATTAGAGTCGCACGGCTCTGTGTAATGCACTATTATTTCAGAAACAGTAATTAATGATATCCTCCAAAAAAGTGCATTGTAATCTTCATTGAATTTCTCACAGTCATTCAAAAGTTTTGTATACTTTACCTCCAGGGTTGTCTGAAAAGATTATTAAGTTTTCATGTAAAAGAGCAACTTATTAGGAAAATAAATTCTTATTATTTTTCAACGTACTTAAATACCTCTCTTTGGTTTAACCATCTTCTACATTCCCCCACAACAAAAATGCACTATAATCTTGTTTTCCCTCTTCTGCTTTTTCTCTGTGGATATCGGGTTTTCGTGTATTAAATTAAATGTTGTAGTGGTTCCTAGTTTTAAAATCTTTTTATGTCCAGCAAAATTCGTCTCCACAATAATATTCGCACGGGTGGGGGATATATCCTATCCTCAGATTCTGAGGAGTTAGGTTTGCCAATTCCGCCATGTCCTGGCTCTAGTGGCATGAACGTCAATTTATTTCTGTACCTAACAGAATTTGTTAAAAATAATATTCATTTCGAAATCCTCCTCTATAAAGTGACCAGTGCGAAACAAATGAATCGTGTTCATCTGACCTTATCGTTTACACGAATCAAACTGAATCAAACCACAGTTCCCTTTCTCAGGGGTATAATAGGAAACCAAAATAAGAAATTTTCTCACTACTTGGATTTTGACCCTTCACACGGCAACATAGCTCCTCTTTCCAAATTTCGTGAGAGCGTATTAACGGTATTAATCAATACAAGACTAAATACATTCGATACATCCAATGCATCCAAACAAGAAATTCAATAAGGGCGCGATAGAAGCAAAGAAACTTTTGTGATAACACCACACCACAGCTATCAAGTGAGAGCAAATTTTACCAAACCCCCTTGTAGAGCACCTTGTTGTGGGCCAAGTTCATGTTACAGAAAAAGGTGAAATTTGCTCCTAAGATTGAATTTCAATATTACTTAGGTGTCAGGTGCCATTCAATCGAGTCAGTAGGTTGAATCGCACATTTTTCAGAAAATATCTTTTCCTAATTCGCGGTTTTGAGTCGACATTTTCAGGTTTTATATATTCATATTTACCCTGCTTGGTAGTATCAACTGTAGAACGCGTAACTTTGTGGAAGTCTAACATATGAAAACACATAGCTTTATTTAATAATTACAGTAAGTAGCCTGTCGATAAATATCAAAATGAGACCCAAAATAAAGACCCAACCATTGCATAACTACATGTCATCAACCTTGTTCCTTATCATTTGCTATCATTAAAAAAAAAGGCAGGAAATGGATAAGTGGCCCACCACATCCTCCATTAACATTTTATCCTCCCCTCTACCCACATATCCACCTTAAGTCCAACTCGACCCCAATTATAACTTAATCTTTCTGACATCCTTATTTGTTTGTCCATCAACCTTCTTTTCTGGGGCTAATCATTCTATTATATTCTTCAGAAATTCATTATGGCTCAATGTGTATCCAGTTCATCTTGTGCTTATTTTTCAAGTCATAGTCCTTATCGACTTGTCTTCTTTCACTCTTAAATACCTACATAGTCTAATTTCTCAGTCTACCTATCCACATGATCAGTAAAATAACAGTTGCATCTAATGTTTTAAAACTCACAGGAAAGTATATAAATTAAAGCATCAGAAATAACTACCTTAATAATTGTTTGGTATCTCCTATCTTAATTCATGTTACACTCATCTACTTGTCACCAAATCTCAGATTACATCTTAATTCTATTGGACTTCTTAACTACCATGTCATCAACTTTTCTACTTTTGTGTCATGAAGAAATGAACTATGTATTTAAATACACTTGA
>WURS02430904.1:0-15820 GCA_011762765.2 Rhinocypha anisoptera | reverse complement strand
TGATGACACAACGTGTCGAAACCTAGGTCGTGTTAAAATAAATATCGAGTGGAATCACAAGTGTTTTTACTTACCCTCTTCCATAAGTTCCAAATATGTTCATCCCAGGCAATTTGATGGTTCGGTGTTACACCAAAGAATTTTGTGTAGTTGCTCTGCGGGATACAGTTTCCATACACATGGACTGAGACATGTACTCGAGTTTTATTCTTATTGTCAAAATAGATAAGTTGAGATTTATCAATATTGAGCCTTATGGAATTTTAACTGCACTAATCAGCAAAGAATTGGGTAGCCTTATTACAGCTAGATGTTAGGATATCCAAGGTAGTAGCATATATGATGATATTTGTGTCATCAGCATAAAATATAGAAAAAGCATTAGGCATACTAGTCAAAATATTCGGTAAGTCATTTATATATAATAGAAATAAAATTGTACCCAACACAGACCCTTGAGGAACACCAATTGAGGATTCTTTCCCTATTGAGACATACTTTGCTCCATTTTGAAATAACACAACATGTTGCATTGCTCATCTTCAGCTGATCACCTTCCTTTCTCCAGGAACAATTTTGCAACCACACAACACTATGCCCCACTGGAGTTTTCAGTAATCTGTTAATTAAAACAAAATCTGCCCATACTCTGGCATGCATCATACAACAACCAAATTATATCGAATTTGTAATGAACCCAATTGACATTGGGATCATTACTGATGGTCAAGCTGTTCATGTAGGAATTAGCCTATAGTTTAATTGGTTTCCACTTAATGCACCAAGGTTATTACTTTTATTCTTGTCTGGGTTTGAAACAGGAAAAAACACATAACAAGCATGTTATTTTTAGTAATATACTCACTTGGTAAAGTACTCAGACATGTCATCGAATCTTGCGAGGTTAGGAACCTTGCTTTGCACAATTTTCTTCACGCTTTTTGAAATTCCCTTGGGTACAACTTTAATGGCATAATGACGAAACTCCATTATCTTTGACGTGGGGTTGTAATTGAAAAGAACACAACGTCTGATATCACTCAGATTCACCTGTAAAAAATTAAGAAAAAATGAAATCTTGTTAAGGAGTGCATTGATAAATCAAAGAATACAAAAAGCATTATGATAACTCTACCATTACTCTATCCTTTTGTGGTGTGCAGTAAAGTAGGGAGTTCGTAAAGGCCACCTTACACAGTGCATGATATCATGCGCATGCACGTGCAAGATCTCGTCGGAAACATAATCTCTCAACATGACGGGATCACACAAGGAAAAAATAGATCATGTTCTACTTTTTTCTCATAATGCAGCCCTCATAGGCCATGTTTGTTATATGTGAAATCTGGAGATACCACTTTGAAACTAAAAATTTTTATTACAATAAGTTAACGCATATTATTGTGACAAAGCAGGCAATCAGGAAGCATATTAAAGTAGATAGATTATAAAATGTTGTGTGTTCAATCATTTAATCAAGCCCTGGGAGACAAAAAGTCAGAAATCTAGAAGCAGAAAGTAGTATTTTATTAAGTGTTGATATTCTGGTGATGTGTAAAACTTCAGCACAGTTGGTAGCATTGTCAAAACGCCATCTACAGACAGATAATGGTATACGACCTTTGCAACCACAGGTATATGCATGATATCATGCACCGCATAAAACAAATTTTCATTACCGGATTCTGTCACACACGAGATATCGTTTCCAAAGAGATCATGCAAGTGCATGTGCATGCTATTAAGGAATGCATGCAAGCAAATGCCAAAAATTTTCAGATAATGGTGGTTACGTCACTACCACGAGACTTAAGAAGTAGTATTATCACACTTAAAGAGGGTCTTCTCTAAACAAAAGCTACCTCTGAGTTATATTATATGAAGATTAGAGGTAGGAATTTATTCGTAGTGTGTTTAGCTTCAACTAGTGATGATTCTCTTAAACTTCCCTGATATCTAAGGTTGATTTTATAATTAAAGAATTTGCCCTCCTAAGGGGTCTGCTAGCCCATAAGATTTGGTGATTTTTCAGGTTGGATTTTACAAAAAACTATATTTAACTGATTTAAATGGCAACAATTTATAGGAATAAAATGAGGCTGTTACATTTAAAAAATTAGCAACTATATTCAGGTATTCAATTTGGAACACATGCAATAAAATGTAAAGGGGCTTTTCTGTCTCAGAGATAAATTATTTTAATACATGAATGCAGACGAATTTTAGATCAAGTTTTCAACTGAAGAATGTGAGGTAGGCTGGGAAATATGCTAATTATATAATTTTCTTGAAATGAGGACTTATCATAGGTTGACAAAGTGATCTTCATATACTAAACTCGTGCCACCAATGAAAATTTCAAAGGTATTCAAAACAAATGTGATCAAGCCGTTAGACATGGCAAATACTTACAATGAAGCATGAGCTAAGGTAAAGAAAAAAATGATGAAATGAGATTTGTTGTCACAAAAAATCAAATCGTGGATTTAACTGTTATACCTTAGGATTATTTCATGTTGAATCTGCATGACGAAGTATTATCTACCTGAATGATCTTTAAGCATTATCACTTGTACAAACTTTAAAAACCATGTGACCTTTCCCTATTGAGTCTAATAAACTATGACATATTCTGCATAACAAAGATAATAAAAAGAAACTTTCATAACTCAGTAAAACATACTCTTAAGCCCTAACCTTCAAACTAATTCTTCCAACTAAATACAATAAAAATGGGTCAATTACCTAAGCAACTATCACTTTCTTTAGTTCTTTTGACAGCTCAAGAAATGTTTCTTTAATTTAACGATAATTAATAGTCTCCCTATACACGATTCATTGAAAAGTATCACCATAGACAGTGTAAAAATGCTTAACCTTAAACAATATCCTTTAGTTATTCCTTCTCTTCTTACTGACATACAGACAATGTCTAATCAAATATTTACCTAAATCCATACTTGATGTAATCAACACTCATAAAATTATGTATCGTAATAAATAAATTCGACACTAACTATGTAATAGGCTATTAAGTAGGAAAACTTACCTTTGAAAGATTGATAGAGGGAAACATGTTTTGAAAAGTTGTAACCATAAGTTTCAAATGTTCACCCTCACCGGAAAACCCATTTAGTACAACAAGGGGAGAATTGTTGAATAACCTATCGAAGACGTATTGTTTTTTCATCCTTGAGACGACGTCACGGGAGAGGGAGTAATTATGGATTTTAAATGTCAGTGTTGGGCCGCGAGGAAAGCGAGCTATACGCAAGTAACTGCTCAACTGGGTTCGGGTAAACAAAACATGATGTGTTACATGAAGTAGGCCGGCCACAGACTGAAAATCCTTGATTGTATTCTTTCGTCTTGCCTATATCATCACAAAGAAATAATGACAAATTAGTAAACATAACATCTCTGACACATAGAAACTTTGTAAAGCAAAAGAAGAATAAAAAATAACACTAAAGGCTTTTTGCTACAAGCCATCCTGTTATTCTAAACATGAGTGTGAACTTTCAAAATTGTTAAAATGGATTTCAGAAAGTTGCAAAGATAATTTCATAATATTATATCTACCTTTAGCGATGACGCAGTGAATGGATGCATTACTCTTCTAAAGTCTTTAGTTAATTCTTTAAGATAACGACCAACAGTCCCACGATGCAATACGAAGGAATGAGGAGCATTTTTTAATTCTACTGGTTCAACTGCAGTCAGTTGCTTATTTCTCCTTGTCGCACGACCCTAATAAACAAAATAATTTTTCTAAATGAATCATCTTTCAAAACATGAGGATAACATGCCAAAACAAAATCGTAAAACTTACTTTCCTCTTTCTTCGTGGCATGTTGAAACAGTTCACCGAGATATACCTTTCCTACTGTACCCTAAAGCGTACATTAGTGTAAATATTGTAAAAATATGCGAGCACGTGTGGGGGATCATGAGGGATGTTGATCATGCGGATGTCAATTTTTTACCAATCGCTGTAGCGCCAACTGGGGGAATAAAAGGGTAAATATTTAACCCGCCAATTCAAGATCGTCGAAAACTAGAGGAGGAAAACTAGTCTCCGCTTAGTTTTTAGATGAAACTATATCTCTTCAAACCATTTTTCGGAAATATTACAATATAATATAAAAAATTATTGATTTGATGTTTTGAAACAATAATTATAAGTGATCAAAATATTCTCCTTCCCTTCAACACTCGTAGCTAATGAAGCTTGATGACAATAACTTCACGTCCTGTGAAGTTTTACTCACAACTTAATACCTTGATTAGATTCTTCCACTTTCCCTTTCCAAAGAGCAAAATTTTGGATCAATATGGAATTGACTGCCAAATAATTAAATCTTTCATTAACGAAACGATGGTGGATGTCCTTCCCTGTACCACAGTCTAAACTAGTCTAGTCTGTGCCTGTACCTAATTGACCATTAGAATTGTCTTATAAAGTCACGAATTGAGCTCGCAGAGTAACAAATGAGGCTAATCATGATAATGATTGCCAATTTTTAATCTGCTATTGTAGTAGTATTTTTGTTTTTTGGGTGCTTCGACGACTATGATCATTTCACACCTCTTCACATCTCAGAAAAAACCCTATTGGACAAACTCAACACCCATGCCCAGGACGGGACTCGAACCCGCAACCTTTGGGTTAGATGGCGAGCGCGCTACCCACCAGGCTACCCGGCCGGCTTATATATTTACTATTTTTCACCATTCATTATTATTTACTAACTTATTTATTTATTCAGATAAAATCAATTAAATCCAATGACTCATTATAAAAATTGGTTGAACAATATTTACATGACAAGCAGTGCTATTCAATCAATGAATACCTCTTGGACATATTAAATAAAATGTTTCAATTACTTTTTGTTAATCTCATATAAATGTATTGGATGTAAATTAAACTGCACCTACATCAAACGCATCACTTTCAACTAATGTTTTTTGTCAATCTTATATGTAGAATTTGATTGAATTTTGTAACTGTATTATTTACTGTATTGCTTTCTGTGTCAACCTCTTTTTCTTATATTGTTCAACCTTTCATATATGGTATGTTTATTATCTATACTTTTCGACGTGTCATATATCTACTTTGTAGAACACTCTGACAAATAAAACACTATTATTATTATAAAACAAAGGCGGCACTACATTTCGTCATAAATGGGTGGTTAATTGGAGTAATTCTACCAGGAAAGTAAAGATTTCTGGTAGTTTCGAAACACGTGGTGCAGTAATGTAGTAAAGTGTTGTTTTCGAATAATTTAATCCAATAAACCTATTAAATCCAGTCAGAAAAACTATTGCCTTAAAAAACCCATTCCGAAGGAAATGATTTGAAATTATATTATTAAAAATGATAACATGGCGTGGAGAAATAATTATCGGGACATAAAGATACAGAAATGATAACTAAATTTAATCATATCATCCGTTTGGTTTAGTTATATCACCAATTTTAAACTTAAACAATGAAACAATTTGAATAACAATTGAGTCCCTAGATTCTAAGTTTATTTACTTTTTCTCTCACACATACAACTTAACAACATCCAAAATTCAGGCAAAGGCCAAGTTTAGACCATTAAAAACTCAATAATTACTGGAATGGACGAGGAAGATAAGACAGTAAGCATTTGAAAACAAATTTCAACCTATTTGCAGTGTCCTGCTTGTGTAATTCGCTCATTGTTAAGCAACGTATAATTGCATTTTAATATCATTCCTGATAATCTTTTAGTGTCGACCCCGTTCCAGACCCAAACGCTGTCCAAAGAAAAAAAG
Organism: Rhinocypha anisoptera; assembly: GCA_011762765.2. Classification (NCBI taxonomy): domain Eukaryota; kingdom Metazoa; phylum Arthropoda; class Insecta; order Odonata; family Chlorocyphidae; genus Rhinocypha; species Rhinocypha anisoptera. The sequence goes on along the minus strand of WURS02430904.1, from coordinate 10,006 downwards.
TTACAGGAATCCATATTTAAACTTCATTCGAGATTACCGTAAGGTGAGAATTGGCTCAGAAGCCTCTTTAAAATATAATACTTTGGCAAATGTGAAAGGTTTCTCATTGAGAGGGAAACTAATGGTTTCTCTAAAAAAATGAGGAACCAGGCCAGAGCTATGGTACTCTTTTTAAAATGTGTGTGCATCTTTGTCCGGACTGTACCGAAACCTTTGGTTAGGCCAAATATTATAATTGCTTATCATTCATAAATTTCGACACACAAACCATAAAAACAACTACTCAAAATTTTATAATGACAGATTAATTTATATCCAATATTAGGACTTAAAGTGTCCATTATCTTATAAAGAAGTTCTGATTAAAGCCGGAAAGTGCTGGAGGAAGATGCCAGCCTCAGATAAACAGTGTTACATTGACGAAGCTGCAAGGGCATCTCGCAAAAAGAATAAGTCAAGATGCCGCGATACGCAAGTAGGATAATATTTACAAATATTTAGTATCTCATAGAACTATGTAAATTCTTGACACTAACTACATGATGCATTACAGGAGGAAAGCGAAAAGAGATACAACGATGACCGAAGTGACGACGCCTCAAGCTCAAAATCTGATTCTGACTAAAATTTTAAGAATAAAATAAATTCATACATAAAAAAACGAAACCCAAATTCAGTCCTTTCTGTACTGTGATGCACTCATAAAATTAATTTATAATTAAAAAGCTGCCATTAATTTCTCTCCTTCACCCCAAACGATTATACCTTTTCAATTACAAAAGTCAATAAATATGTCATAAGCTAAATAAAGAACAATAAAACTTTTAATTAAAGAATGGTCCAACCGCTTCCCATTATACGATATAACCCTGCTTATTTTTTTCGAGTGCGTAGTTCCACCGTACAATATACTAGAGGTGGCGAGGCGTTTCTTTAAAGGGAAGGGGTGTTCTACGAAAGTAACTGAGACGTCAAACGCCGAACGGAATCGATGTGTTTGCACTTGTGAGCCGGAAAACCTTTGGGAAATTTGAACCGCGTACTGCACAGTACGCATGGCACTGCCTGAGAATGCCGAGAGCATCTGAGAAACCGCGGAAGCCTTAGCAGTAATTTGAAAGGGGTAGCTTTTTCCTAAACGATATCGTATTAGGCCGCATATAATTTCCAAGAGAATGGTAGGAAAGTAGCCCTGTCGTTTCACAGTGCGTATTTAGGTTTGAATATCAAAAAGTGGCATGTTGAAAACAAAGGTTCTATTCTCATAACTGAGAGGCTTTTAACCATATGGTAGTATTATTTACTCTACACTTTTACTATACTGCAGTTGTTTACGATTGGAAAACCGTTTCAAGTTCTGGAGTGATCACTGAAGTTTAATCACAGTGTATAACTCTTCTTGTGCAGTAAGTTAAACTGCAATTTACCAAGTACGGCATGAAGCATAAGTTTAATTGCTTGTAATATTATTCAAATTAAAGTGAGCTGGAGAGTAACTTGAACATAATAGTCGTTCCCTTTCTTGATAAATGAATTTATTATTTCTAGTATTAAGATGCTATTACTTGGAACGTTGGAATTATCAAACTTGTGTTAGTAGTGTATTGTATTCAGTTCATATTATCGCTTTATCACTATTTTTCGGTGAAAAAATAACTGTAAAAACTTAAGAAATAATCTGAACAAAATATTTCCCTTTTTTTGAGTGAAAGAAACCTAATGTTAATCAATAATGTACATTATACGCACACTGTTTATTCGCAAGACAACGCAAGCCTCGCGTTAGACAAAGGAGACTGAGTAGAGAGCCCTATAATTTGAGTAAAATTTATCAACTACATTCAGTGCAAATACATCTATTTTTTTCATAAGTGACATTAATCTATGACCGTTGAAGGTTTCCTTTGTGAATAGGAAGGAATAGGAAGACATAATACCACTTTAAATTAATTAGTAAGCCTTTTTCGAAATTTCTTTCTTTATCATCACGTGACACATGAATGTAACAATTTACAGCAAACTCTCCGAATACCGAATTCATGTCAACGTTTATATCTGTTGGACCGGGTGAGTACCTATATCGAATTTTGGAGGACAAAATTTTCACCTATTCAAGAAAATGCCATACTATTTATGTAGATAGTATGTGTTCAGGTGTGAAGACTACAATTATTTGTACGCAACCTATTCACCATTTCAAGACTCCACTATTTCGTTGGCTATTTAATCCACCCTTCCCCTCCTCTTTTACCCAAATTTCGTGGATAAACCAGGATCTTCCTTTTGTTCTTCAACTGATGATGACGCTTTAATACTGAAAACAATAGAACATATCCTCTGGCTTCTCAGTAGTTCTCATTTCATAACTAATATATTCCAAAATGTTACACCTGAAACAACAGATTTCACCATAGTAACTGTTAAGGATTTTGTGCCTTCACTTAAGTAGGAACTGCAAATGATTAATCTGATAACTGATTAATATATACTAACTTCGGAAGAACGGAAACCACTTTCCTTATCTTGTTTAGTAAAATTCTGACATACATAAATTTGCTATGACCCTCATTTCCTCCTACCAAACCATCTGATTTCTTAAAATTATGCGCTTCCTCATTGCTTAATAATTCATTTCCAAGGTTTTATTACAGAAGAAAGGTTACAAACGTATAAAGATTATTAGGTGGTGTAAAAATCTAAATCAGTAACTCGAAAATACGGAAATCATAATTTAATACGTATTGTTTCATCTGTTGTTTCGCTGTGCACTTTTTCATGCTTTTTCAGACAGATAAATAACAATGTAATGTAAATAACTACCGAATCCATAGATTCAAAGATTATTTATTTTCTTACCTCATCACCTAACTCAAAATTCAGCGTTAACCTAAATTCAACTGGTAAATATAAAGTAATTGGCGGCATGGACGAGAAGCAAAAAGCAGTAAGCATGCCTTTTAATATTTAACGTTCCAAATTATATGCTAAATAGCCAGTGGATTATGATTAATACGTTTATTTAATATCTTTTAGTGTCGACCCCGGACAAGGTCTAAGAGCAGACAACCAAAAAACGTTTATAGGAATCCTTATTTAAACTTTGTTAGAGATTTTCGTAAGGTGAGGAGAATTATACAATTTTTTGACTACTCGGCAGCTTCTTTACAAATAATACTTTTCTATATGTGTAGTGTTTCAAATTAAAACTAAAATTCATTTTTGGTACAAAAATTGAAGAACGTTCAAGTCATCCCAGAGTTATTGTATTTATTTTGAAAAACTGTGTACATCTTTCTCCGGACTACATAAAAATTGAGCCTATTACCCTCCTTTTGCGTATATAAAGCATTATATTTGGTCTTCATTCTAACCATATGCATATATGACAACATTTACGGATTAAAAATACTATATATTAGATACTTAAAAATGAATGACAGTATTTTCACCCGTAAACAGCAATTGCCATACCCACTACCTTATAAGGAAGTGCTAATTAAAGCTGGGAAGTGTTGGAAGAAATTGCCAGTGGAAGAGAAACAGTGTTACATTGACGAAGCGGCCACACTTTCTATTCAAAATAACAAATCAAGAGCCTATGGTGTCACGCAAGTAGGAAACACTTACCATTTTTTTAGCTCGTAGACTTGCGTAGATTTGTTACATTAATTACGTGATGAATTACAGGAAGATAAGGAAAAGATAGAGAGCGATGACGGAAGTGACAACGACTCAAGCTCAAAATCTGACTTTTCTGACTAATTATGTCAGAATAAAATATATGTATGTATCAAAAATGAAGTTCAAAGTAAGTTCTGTGGTATGATGCAATTTATAATTAATTTATAATTAAGAACCTGACATTTATTTCTCTCCTTCACTCCAAATGATTATACTTTCTCATTTACAAGAATGTAATGTAAATGGCCATTTTTTTCGTGTAGGGGAACTGAAACCACAGGTGCCACAATGAAAGGTAGCGTACCCACTTTTCTGAAAGTTGGCCATATATTGAACTGGCAAAGTTAAGTTTAGTTTTGCGTAAAACAATTTTAATAGTATGATCCATTCTTTGTGGTTGTGTAGAGGATTCATCACTTACTCCCCTTATACACATACACACAGATAGAAACGCTTAAAGAAAGACTCACATAATAAAGAAATATTTCGGGGCTTCCTTGCCCCTTCGTCGATCTGGGAGAACTGGCTGATATAGCCGAAGTAATTCATAACTTTACTTGAAGAAACACGCGAGAAACATAGTTCACACATAAAAGAACACTTACGGAAGTTTATGAATTTTCAGTGGTCGAGGCACAACTTTTTCACGCATACAAATTGATGCAATTGTAAATAGCTCCCTATTTGGAAATAATTTATAAAAAGGCTAATAAACACTGATGGTTTGGTTCCCAAGGACTGGAAAGTAGCTAATGTCACTCCCATATTTAAAAAGGCGATAGGGGAGACTCCAGTGATTACCGATCCAACTCCTTAACATCCATCCCCTACTCGAGCATATCGTCGTAAGTTCGATCATAGGTACCTCGATTCCCAGAGTTTAATCATCAAAAATCAACACGGATTCCGTAAAGGGAGATCTTGTGAGACCCAACTGACAATCTTCGTTCAGAAAATTTCAGTCTCGGGAGAAAATAATGTTCAGGTCGACGCTATATTTATAGATTTAAAAAAGCATTCGATAAAATTCCTCATAGGAAATTACTCCTAAAGTTAGAAAGCTACGGCATAGACAAGAACTTCATAAGCTGGATAAATGGATTTTTAACAAATCGCAAGCAGAGGATCGTCATAGACGGGGTGTCGTCCGGAAGAACAAGGGTCTCGTCTTGTGTCCCAAAAGGAAGTGTTATCGGTCCCTTATTGTTTCTCCTATACATTAACGACATTAATACTGTGGTCAACAGCAATCTTCGTCTCTTGGCTGATGATGTGGTAGTATACAGTGATACATATAAAGTGAGGCAGATAGGTAATCATTGTCGAAGGACCTAAATGCAATTCAGAACTGGTGTGAAATATGGGAGTTAGAATTTAATTTGAAAAAGTGCGTCACGTTTAATTTTTGGAGGAAGTCCACTACACCCGAAAACTTTTACAGCGTTAAGGTAAGAAATTCAACTAACGTGGTGTGTACGAAATATTTAAGTGTTACTATAACGAAAGATCTGTCGTGGAGAAAACATGTTCGGGATATTTGTAGAATAGCAAATGAAAAGTTAGGATTCATAATAAGGGTACTAGGGAAATGTAATGAGACGGTAAAAGAGCGCAGTTCATTTTCATTATTTGGGTCCCATCTCGAATATGCCTCGAGTGTATGGGACCCTCATGAGACAGGATTGGTTTGAATGTAGGTAGAGTGCAGCCTAGAGCTGCCAGATTTGTGAAGGGTTGTTACGACCAGCGTAGCAGTGTAATTGTTTATTGTAACGTAGCTTATTGGAGAAATTAGGTTGGGAACCACTAGTTGAGCGTAGGTTGAAGTACATGTTAAAGTTATTGTGCAGATTTCAAGGAGATCACTTCAGTGAAGAAGTTAAAAATTTATTACGAGCCCCGACATACTACGGTAGACCAGATCACGTACAAAAAATAAGAGAGATAGACTGTCGAACAGAAAGATATAAAATATCATTTTTTTCCACGAACAATTAAAAGTAAAAATAAATATGACCACACGCTCGGATCTGTTAGGGTAACTAGTGTATATATGTATAATATCTTGCATGTTTTTAGTTAAATTTTAATGGAACTTGTTCCCGCGTGGCATGTATTTTTTGCTGTTTAAATTTTTACATATGAGTAGTTTCTCTGCATGTGAATTATATATAATATTTGCATGTGGGAATACATGCCTGGTGATGGCTCACTCACCCCCCGCCACACGCCCTGGCGGCGGTTTGCAGGTTTTTTCATAGACGTAGTCGTAAAGCATTATCGTAAAGCTCTCCATTTGATCATATTTGCTCTCCATAAATTCCGACATCTACTTATAAAAATAACAAATATTAGATGCGTTACAATGACTGAGAGTACATTCGCCCATTAACAGAAATTAACACATGCACTACCTTATAAGGAAGTTCTAATTAGAGTCGGAACGTGTTGGAGGAAAATGCCTGTGGAAAAGAAACAGTATTACATTGACGAAGCGGCCAAACTTTTTCGTAACGCGAACAATTCAAAAAATTTCAGTGAAAACCAAATAAGATAAAATTTTCAAAGATATTGTATTTTCGGTTTAGACTTGTGTCAACTCCTGAAATGGACTCTACGTTGAATTGCAGGGGACGGTCCGAAAGAGAGACAGCGATGACGGAAGCGACGGCACTTCAAGCTCAATATCTGATTCCGACTGAGGAAATCAGAAGCAAGCCTATCAATACTGTAAAAAAATGGCAAAATGCTATTTCTGTGCTATGACGCACTCCTATTACATTAAAGCATAAAAACAAACTGTCATCCATTCCATTTTATCCCCCATATAGTCGCACACTCATTTAAATCGTCTTTTAATGTATTACTATCTTAGTTTTCACTGTGTATCAAAACACCTACTAGTACTGGTAGGTCTATGCTCAACAGCGTATTGAAATTCACATAGAGAAGGGGAAAAGTTCCTTTCACTCTACTTCCTGTGCTTTCTCTAGCAAATTTGGTACCCAGAAAGTCACTCAGTTTCGGTTTTAGATAGAGGGGTTCAGGAATATTACCGGGTCTTGAACCAGAGACCCTAATTCCAGTGCCCCATGGGTCACCACGGACTCGAGCTCAAGCTCAAGATGTTAAATTTAAATAAATTAACTATTCTTGTATGGCCCTTGTTAAATATTCTAGTACGCATAAAAGACTTAACGAATCCACGGATAGAGGTCTACAACAAAAAAAAACAAAATTCTAAGAAAGCACAAAATGTATAAATCTCGACCTCATCATACGTCCGTGAATTTCAATAAAATATCAGGTCATAAAAGTATTTTTTGGAAAAAAAATGTCATGAATGTGAATCCAACAAAAGGTGACTAGACGTAAAAAATGTATACTTGACCATCATTAAAAGAAACAATTTCATGTGTTTGCAGCGTGAGGATTAGCATGAGGCGTTTTTGATCGATTAACCACAATTTTGCCATACCGTTTAAACGATCGTGAATAAACTGTTTTGATAGTGGGAGATTGAATCCTTTAATTTCCTAACAATGTTCTTTAACTTTAATTCTTGACCTGACCTTCAGAGGATTCGGCTTTTAGTGTTTAAGTGGTGTGTGTTCGCTTGCAGTTGGTACTTTTATTTAGTTTTACTTGGTCGGTCTCCGTGTGGTAGGCTGCAATATATTTTTTAAGTGCTTCGTATTTAGTCCATGTGTTGTTTTGTTGTTCATTTGTGTGGTACCAGGTATATATATTTTTTTTCGGGGCCTGGAGTGGTGTGTGCCGTTACTTGGGTTAATTATTGGTGTTCAAATTTATTCTTTATTTTTTTCTATAAGTAGAGTAGATTTGTATTGTTGATAGAAGTAGGTCGTCTTTTGTAACGCAAAGTTTTCATAGTTCCAAGTGCCGCATGTCAGAAATTTGTTTATAATAGTGAATTTAGGTTAGCTTTTCTTGGGGAATTTTCAATTAAATTAGGATGGAATCCTCTAGGTCCCCGGTCCCCATGCTTTAAAACGCGGGTGAATGCGCAGCTCTACGGGTTCGTATCGCCACGTTGGAGAGGATGGTACTGGGGCTTCGGTCCATGATTGAGAGTGCGGTTTCACATCCAGAGAGGGATGAAACAAATCGACAAGCCGTCGCACTAAGGCATCCACACGGATTCGCCCGATTGCGAATAGCGGCTGGGTAATCGAGGAACTACCCAAAATGGAATCCCTCGATGAAAGAGTGACAGCACCGAGTCAATCGGACGACTGGAGGGTTGTCTCTAGGGAAAAAGGTGGGAACGTGAAGCTTCGACGAGGATTGGCATCTGCGGTGGTGGATCCGATCACCGCCGGTACCAAGTACGATGTGCTATTGGGTGACGGCACCAATGCAGCCCCTGGGGCACCACCCAAGCGGAGCCGTCAGTGTGTTTGAAGGGAGAGAATTGCAGTTTTGGGTAGTTTCAATGTCCGCCGCATAATGTATCCTCTGCGACGTAGGGTTCAACAAGGTCCCTATACCCATTACTAACCCTATAGGGGATTATATACTACCCAAATGCATCCAAAAGAATACATGGACAGGTTTATGGAGATCTCCAGAAAGTTCTCAGAAGCCATTCATTTCTATACTAACGGCCCAAAATCACTCACAGCTTGTGCATGTGCTGTTACCTCCCTCGAGCAAGTTATCTCCACGGTGAAGATGTTCCCGCTACGTAGTGTCCACACAGCTGAGCCGTATGCAATAAAGAACGCCTTGGATGATATAGTACCGAGAGACACCCCATATAGTGACTCTTTGAGTGCACTAAAATCTAACCCTCAGCCAGATGCAGGAAAGAAACATCGAAATACTTTTCATGTGGATTCCCTGTCAAGTTGGAATCAAAGGAAATGATATTGCCAATTCCGCTGCAAAAAGGCTCCCAAAAAACCTGAAATTGACTCACGGTTTGTAGCAGTAGGCGTCCTTAGAAACATGCTCAGCACAATCTCCCTGAAGCAATGGCAGGACTCGTGGGTGGAGGTCGAAAATGACAAGCTGCGTGAAATAAAGACTGCTACACATCCTTGGCGTTTTCTATCAGAAATATCAGGCGGGAAGACGTGGCGATTACCCGCTCACGGTTGGGCACAGTGCACTGACGCACTCCTACGTATTCACCCAAGAGAAGGACCCGCCTCATTGCAACCGCATCCCGCCTTACTGACCGAATGTATCTGCTATGAACCTCTCCGAGAGAAATATCACCGCAAAGACAATCAGAAGGATGCACTCAGTGATGACTCGGACCAAATAAACAAAGTTTTATCATTCCTAAAGGACTGGATTATTGTCTCGTAGAACATGACATTTAAATCTAACAAACAGCTGAGATGTCTTAATGAGTGTGTGTGTGTATACGTGTGTGTGCATGTTTGTACATTGTATATGTGAGTATTCGTGTGCGTGTACACATGCGTATACATGTACGTGTATTTCTAGTAATGTGTGTGTATGTCTATATGCATATGTGTATGTACATAGATATTAATGTACCTTTTTATTTTCTACTACTTTATTAGTACTAGTATGTTCTCCCACTTTTTAATGAGACGCTACTTGCGAGGTGAAAAATGACCACGATGTCGACGCACCCACAAATTCAATAACATAACCATTTATTTTCTTTTACTTTATGAAAAAAGTCAAGAAAAGAGATAAAATATACTACTTGAAATGTTCTAAGCTTGTTTTATTCCCACAAAAGATTTTAGTGAAAGTTGGTGCTGAACTGCAATACTAGACACGCTGAAATATTTCATCGGTATTGTTTTTATGAAAATGGGATTTTTACCTTGTGGATGTCTAAAATATAATTAAAGCGCAAGTGGAAAATTAAGACTCACAGAAGACAGAAAAGCTACTGTAGAGTAGTAGTTATTCAAACTTCCCTTCGAAAAAGAATTTAAAGGAGGAACGATTATGGTACACCGTACCGATTTAAAAATTGATTTACTAAATTTCTATTCAGCCAAATTTCAGCCTATCAATCATAGGAAACCAAATATGAATTTGATGCCTACATATTACATATTATATTTGCATTTGCGCACAAATCATGAATTTAATGGGACTAAACAATCAAGAAATGCCCTGAAAATCTGAGCTTAGCATAAACGAAAATGGCGGACTGAAGAGTTGTTCATCGCACTCTATATTGCTCAAAGAAGATGATAAATAGGGTAATGAGCTAGCGGACAAAAGACGTCATGTGACCAGCCATGTGGGCAGACAAGATCAAGTAACTTTTTGCAACAAATATTCAATTTGTTGTGTGCCTGCAAAAAGA
>WURS02430894.1:0-15820 GCA_011762765.2 Rhinocypha anisoptera | reverse complement strand
CCACTAATGTCACCGCGCCCGCCCCCCCCCACAACCTCCCCCCTTCCCCCCCCCCCTCCTTCCCCCCCCCCCCCCCCCCCCCCCCCCCCCTCCCACAGGCCTCCTCCGAAAGCTCCCAGACACTCTTTCGTGTCTCGTGCAGGACTACTTAATGTTTCATTGGCACTCAAATTCCAGTGGCCTCCTTTTTATCCTGCTGCGCTTTTAAAAAATATCCTAGCATGGTTTCTGCAAATAACTTTTTAAAATGAAGTTTTAGCCAACCTTTCCCATTTAAAATGAGTAAAGTAAATTACTATGTCCAGGTCTGACGAAGTGCATATAATAATGTGCAGTTTTGCAAAAACATACTTGACAACACTTGCATCTACGGTGGACACCGGAAGATTGTAAAGGCTATACTATTATGAAAATACCACAAATCAGAAGGCTTCCGTTAGTTGATAGTGTCGGCCGTTACATGGTGGAAACGAATCATCGTAGCGAAATGAAAAAACCTACTTGGTACTTAACTTAAATTGTGTAAATTTACCAAGTTGTTTTTTTCATTTCGCTAAGATTCCGTTAGTCAAGCGACAAACAAGGCGAAAAGGCATTACTTTTAAAGGTTTAATAAAATCTATTTATATATTTAACCTTTGACTTTTTTATCTCTTATTGCCCATCAAGTTAATTTCTATCTCTGAAAGCAACATATCCTTTATTTATTAATAGAACGATGCCCTGATGTTTCTGAGAATCGAGATAACGCGCACACGTGGGATCTTAGTAGTAGCATAGCAGGGAGCAAAGTTTAAACGGAAACGCAAACTAAATGAACGCTTAAATTTTCAATGTGTGTGCACATCATCGATTTTTTTTGATAGGTCAGGTCGTTGTTCAAAGTTCAAAAATTGGTTGACTAATTGGTCACCTTCCATTCGGAGGTAAATATTTGGTGATCTCTACTAAGAACCACCGTAACACGCCCTGCCCTGCGATATACCCTGCAATAAATCCTTCTTCAACTAAATATAGATACCCCGAGTTCAATATACTTAATTTGAATTTTCTTTTACTACTTAATAATTACGATGAATTTCGCGCTAGAGAAACTTCTGTTTTTTTTAGTCCTTATTTAGAACTGAGCCCATTTAAATTTTTGACGGCGTCTCCTATCCTAATTTGGCGCCTTATATGGCACCTGCAGCACCTATCGTAAGTTGGCGCCCTGGGAAGCTTCCAACTTTGCTCTTATGGAAGTTCTCGGCATGAGTATGACCGTAACATCCCACAAATACAAGAGATATTCCCAGGGTGTATTGGTGTTGGATAAAAACACGCAGAGTGATAGCGAAGGTTTGAAAATTATTTATAAAAAGCGCAACGGCTTTTACGGAACAGGCCCTTTTTAACGAGCGCATAAATATAAAGCCCAGTTTACTCTTCTGGGCTCAAAAATCTATGAAATTATTATCACAGCTCAAAAATAAAAGTACCTCATGTATTTCCTGACTGGAAGTCTTCAAAAAAATTTTTTTACTGATCTTCATATGGATCAGTTCAGTACCAACTTTTAAAAACCTTTTTTTAAGGTACACACAAACAAATACTTATTTTAAGCTAACTATAAAAGGTTGAGTAAACTCCTCCGATTAAGTTATTTTGCAACATAAATAAAGAAAGAAAGAATTTTGCTTTTAGATCATGGGGCTAAGCTCAGTACATACTCTGGTTACACAAAAATTTATGCCAGTCGATATCTCCGCATAGGAGGAGCACGTCGATAAAGACGAGAAAGGAGCCTCCACGATCAGGGTAGAATTTGATATTACATTAAATCTTTTCAACTTATTAAAATATTGTGGGGTCCCCACATAAAATGCATTTATGAACAGGGAAAGGGAAAATTAGGTTTCATCAGGCGCATTGTTAGTAGAAGTGATTTAAAGTTTAAATGGCGTATAAATCTGCCATGAGACTATTTGGGATGTACGTGCAGTGTATGGGATCTATCTGAAAAGAGCATGATCGAGATTCCCGCAAAAAGAGAATATTCATGAAATCGAGGCTCAGCGCAGGGCAACTCGATTCATTGAAAAATTAAGACGGGAATAAGAGCATTAAAGCGATGCTTACAGAACCAGCTTGGAGTCGCTAGAGCGAGGGAGACTTGATACTAGATTAGATTCATTGAAAATCTTAGAGCCGTTGAATACATGAGTTAAATTATAAATTATAAGGCGGTCGGATTACATTCACAAAGTGAAAGACATAGAGACCTAAACTAGATTAAAGGTTTCTTTCATTTCGCGAGCATTGCGTGGAAGTAACCTCTCAAAAAACCTCAGAATCTGTAGGTTTTTAATATATTGGTATATTTTGGTATATAATGCCCTACATGTACATGTAGATTTTGGATCTACGGTCAAACAAAGCAGCGGGGACTCGTGAAATACCATCGGAATTATGGAAAAATGCTGAAAATAAGACATTAATGAGCCCTTTGACCTTAGGTGGAATATATATATATAGGTTCGAACACTAGTGGAACGTACAAAGACACAGGACACAAAAAAAAACTCACAGTGGTGAAGAATTTCTTCACCACTGTGAGTTTTTTTCTTTTTGTGTCCTATGTCTCTGTACGTTCCACTAGTGTTCGAACCAATATTATTCACATTGTGAACCTTATTGAAGTGATCATATATATATATATATATGAATTATACATATGCATATTCCACACATACTCATTGTCTTCTTTCTCAAAGAGCTGCATCTTGGCAATCAGTTCCTCCATGAATGAACCTGTGTCCAAGGGTTGTTTTGGGTTGAGCCACAAGGCCTGCTCGATGGCCAGGCACTGTAAAGGAATACACAAGGGAAGTCAATATCACTCATTAACAGTAGCAGTGCTGGTTCCAGCTACCTTCTCCCTGGCCCTTTGTCCTACCTATTTCCCACATCTACTACTGCCCTGAGAATTTTTTCCCATGACAGGTGCCAGGATTTCATGCTCCCCTCATACCAATGCAGCAGATGCAATTACTTAGCCAAAGTATGATAGTTTCACTCTTGTCATCAAATTCTATGACTTTTTCAGCTGGTCAGGAGTTGGAATTTGAATAAGAGACCCCACGCAAGTTATGGAGTACTTTAGTTTTCAAAGCATACATAAAATTGACCCTTTTTGTATTCATTATCTTCTGACAAGCCACATCCAAACTTCTTTTTCAGTCCTGTGCCGCTTTACTCAGTTCTTTTATCTACTTCCCACATCATTTGCTGTAATCGTTGTACATTATATCTTTTTCTTCCTCAGTCTCTTCCTGCCCCAATCTTTCATTCCTCTCTATTCAATTCATTTTGTGGAATGTGTCCTATCCTGCTAACTTACCTTTCCAATCTAGTTCACAGAATGCTTATGCTTTCATTTAGTCTCTTGAATAATTAATTTTTTTACCTTTTTGTTCGTGTCATCCTTTCCATTCTTTGTCATCACCACATTTAAAACCTCACGAATTATTTTATTCATCTCTCTTTCTAATAGTCCTTGTCTCTGATCCACATTGCAAACAGAAAAATTTCAACCCTTTTCCTTAGTTCTATATTAATCATACTGGAGTCCTATTCAGTAGTTGTTATACTTTCCCACAGGCTGTTTTCCTCAGTCTGATTCTACTTGTTATTTCCTCTGAACAATATCATGTGATCACACTTCCAAGATATTTAAGGGAGGATGTGTTCTGGCCTGACGAGTGATTCATTTTACCAAACTTAAAATAGTCTTCTAATAGAAGATGTTGGAATACAGAAAGCCTTGGATGCCTTCAGCAGCCAGCAAGATCACATATGTTGAATCAGATTTCTTTTTATTTACATGCAAGTATTTGTGCCAGAAGGTAGAATATTTTGTGAACATTGCTGATGCAGGAAAAATATAGGCAAATTGAAAGAAGGGAATGGCTGCAGTGATCATTTGTTCCAGATACGTGATTAATTTTACTATAATAGTGCTAAAATTATGTCATTCGGTAATTCTCAATCCTTTGGGGCCCATGACATCAGATAATACTCTCCTCCCCTATAATAGTAATATGTAACAATCTCAGAGTTGCATTACAGTAGAAATTGCCAGTAAGAGAGAGCAAAGACTTCATAAATGCCAAAGAAAGAATAATAAGCTCTGGACAAGCATCACAATATAGTGCAATGATAACTACAAAATTTTGAAAAACAATGAAATCAGCCTTACTTGCAAAATGGCTCCATTAATTCCATTGGCATGAGTGTGGGTGATTTCTGTTGCCTGCCGCGCCATGCTGGCCAGTGTCTGTGTACCTTTGCCACGGAAGAAGAGCGCAATGGGTGCAATTCGCATGGCTCCACCATTACCATAGGACCCTGTTCCTCCAAACTGCTCCCTCGCAGGCACTAGAGGATCCTGACACTTGTTCATACGAAGCTTAGCAAACACTTCTACGACATTTGCACCGTAGCCCCTCCGGGGCTGGTCGAAGTATTCCTTGACAAACCTTTAATGATGATTAAAAAAACTAAACTCAATTAATCAAATGTACTGTGTTTAATTGTACACATGACTTTTTTATAAGGTCAGTGGCTCATAATTCAATAGTTCAAATATGCACTGTCTCCACAATCAATGTTTCTTTATACAAAATTTACCCTCGACCTTGGAACAATAATTTCTAACCGATAAAAGGAATGAAATTTTGCCTCATTCTGTTTGATTGCATTCTTATTCTAGAATTCTTCAGAAAAACATTGTAAGCTGGAAATATTACATCCATAAATGCTTATGCCCTTAGGTGTACCTTTTGGCTAAGTCAGGGACGTCCAGAGTCTGTTTTGCAATTAACGATTCAGCTATACAGTTGGTCATTGCGGTATCATCTGTATATGGATGGAGTGGAGCTGCTGCAAAGAAGGTTGCATTAGGATAAATCATGAATTATAATCTAAATCCCAAAATTCAATGAGTTAAGCAAGCAATACTTTTCGTAGATGAAGTTTCTAGTGAGTCAAAATATTTCTGAAGAACAACAGGCGATGGACAATGGTCTCCTTCATACGGTGAACCCAAACAATCGCCCATCAGAGATCCAAGGAGGCAGCCTCTAAATTTACTAGTCATAATTAATCCGTCAACTAGGGCCATGATGAGATCTAAACAATGATAATAAGAAATAAGAATTAGTGCATATCAGTTTAACAATAGTGTTTTAATGAACCCCAGAAGAAGGAATGCTGTCGAAAATATCCTCCGCTGGAATTATTTTTCGGCAAAAATTACATTTTGCCTATTTGATTAATAAATTTCCAATCGAGGATGAGGAAAGATATAATTATGGGAGATTTACACATATTCCGTCTTATTTTAGGAAAATCTTACAACTACACGTCCTTTGTATTTCATATATATCTAAATAAAAATTTATTAACTTACTGCAAAGACAGGGTGTTCACAATCAACAAAGCTACATGAGTTTAAAAATGTCTTTTATTCTTGTTCTTAACAACCAAGTCGCCACGGCCGACGGAATGCGCATCACCTCCAATCTCCTCTTCGCGCCAACAGCTGTTTCCGCTGTTTCTTTGGTTTTTTTTTAGCTTCCTGTAAAGTTTGGGGGGAAATCAAACAGTTGTTGATCCTAAAAACATTTCTATTCTCTAATTAATCGTTAATATAATATGTAACGTTATTACTGGTAACTATTATATAGATAAAAACCTTAAATGAGATTTTATAAAAATATATAAACAATTTATATAAGTAAAAGTGCTACATCAAAATATTAGTAACATTGAGCGGGAGAAATTTTCCTTATCGTCGATGGTGTAGTGTATGGTAACCTGTGTTCTTAATTTAAGATATAGTTTTGTGGTGAGTAAACAGAGAAGAGCAAACGTGCCACTGATTTATATAAAAGTCGCAAAGGTTTATCGAAGGGATTAAAATGTTTATCTATTTATCTAACGGCGGAAGATTTATCATTTAATGGAAATTGACTCCGAGTAATCCCATTTTAAGGTTCCAACTTTTAACCTCTGGATTGTAGTCATTAGTTATCATATTTATGATGTCAAATATTAATGACTAGATAAACAAATAGATTTGTCAGTAAAATAAAATAAAAACGCAACTGATTGAGTGATATACCTTTGTAAGGTAAGGTTTCACTGGCTGTCAATTTATTTGTCACTGCGGCAGTACCAATATCATCATCCATAAGAAAGAAAGATAAAGCAGCTGAATTAAGGCTCTTATTATTTTGTCCACCTTTTATGTATTAATATCTTCTTCCATGTTAATATTCTCTTCATGAGTAAAATTTTTTTGCTAATCTGTAAGTGGCCCTCGATATTTTTCACAGGTGTTTTGCATCCGCAACAATTCAGGACCTGAAAGGATTCATTCAGGAAAGGAAAATCTTAATCAATTCTAAATAAAATGGTGTATCTTATAAATAATTATTATCGAGGTTCTAAAGCGTCAAACAGGAGTTCCGTTTTTAGTGCTGCCACCTTCCCACTGTTTGGAGTAGTCAATATCGGCTTCACCGTTCCACTATGTGTCTTTACATATATGATCACATAAAGCAATTTTCCGGTGTAACAGTTGATAGTTGGAATGCGAGTATTTGGCTTCGGGGATGAAGCTTCGGGTGGAAATTTCTTGAGGAAGATATTATGACATTTTTTATCGTAAGAATCCACTTTTATAGTCATATTATAAACGTAATACTCTCAAGTTGCTTTCGGCGTTTTATATTAACGTTTTGAGGAAAATTTGTGAGTACATTGCTCGTACAGTAAAGCTTTAACTTACCATTAGAGGTTGATTTATGTTGGCATTCTTGATGATTTACAAACACTTGGTAACTCTTATACATTCTTTGTGTTACTAATTTTTAATACGAAATACTATCATTCAACAGGTTAGGATTTTGTAATGAAATTATAAGAGTTTTGCGATTGCACATTATTCGTCTGATACGTACTGCACCCCAATGCTATTAGAAGTGTATGGGAAGGTTAGTATAAGTGTGATATTTATAGTATACGTAGATTATGGTGACAGATGTTAATAAGTATATTCAAAGTGATTGCTGACTAATTTGGTATCAACTATTAGTTAATAAAGGAAGCAGATGTATATCAAGTAAGTTCTCCAACCCACAATGAATGACATTTTATTTTCAGTGGTAATGACCATGGAGAGGAGAATCAAATTAAAAACTCTAAACAGTCATATTACCTGCATGATATGCAGGGGATACCTAATAGACGCTACAACAGTTACGGAATGCCTCCACACATGTGAGTAGTCATATTAGATTGAATTATTTCCTCGTTTTAATGTTTAATACTATTAAGCATTTATAATAATTGATTAGAGTGCCGTGATAATCCGTAGTTCTTTAAAGCTATAATTTAATCCTAAACTTTGAATCTTCACAGTCTGTAAGAGTTGTCTGGTGAAACATTTGGAGGAAAATAACACATGCCCCACGTGTAAAATAGTGATTCATCAGTCCCACCCACTACAGTATATAAGCTTTGACAGAACGATGCAAGATATAGTATATAAGCTGGTCCCTGATCTTCAAGACAGTAAGTACATTCTGTGGAAGATGACAAATTGGCATGCTAAAATATGTGATGATGACACTTGGTAGAGAATGCAATTAATTGACTTTATAAAGACGTTTCATTAAATTGTAAAATTAATGGTAATACCTTTAGCCCTAAGTTACTTCTTAACCCAAGAAATTGGTTAAAAGAAAATGTAACTCCATTGTTCGATCTATTAGAAACTTCCTGGCTCCTTATTAAAAATGACATCGTATTACGTTAAGTTGAATCGCTAGTCATTCTGTTATTCACTCGCCGGAAAGGAAATTATTTCAGGATCAAACCCAAAACATTGTTTGGTTATTCCCATTAGTATATCTGTTAAGTATTACCGAAACACAGGTGAACCAAACTGCTATAAGTAATTGCTTTTCTACCCTACTTACATAGGCTTTACTATTTTCTCATCCATTTATTGCCAATTGTGTTAATTCTTCCCTAACTGGAGTGACGTAAAATTTGGAATACATTAAAAGCGAGATTATGCATGTTTTTCCAAACTGTGGCACACAATCATATTTTAGCCTAATAAACCTTTTCTCGCCCCCTCTCAGGAGTATACTAATCTTATATGAATTTTTAGTTAATTATTCTAAAATTTTGTGACACTAAAAATCCATAGTTGAATAACCATGTGCTTAGTCATAATGTGTGCTTTTTTCCTTTGAAATCCATTGTGTCCTTACATACAGTTGGTTTAAATTTTACAAATCTTCAATACAATCTTAAACATTTATGCATTTATTATGTTTGCCAAATTTGCACATTTTTTTGTACTCTGATGGCTCATTGCGTAGAAAGACTCAGTGCAAAATTTGGTGGTGAAAAGTGTTCATTGGAATGGAGGAGTTGTATTTGTTAATATTTTAGAGAGGAACTGTCAAGCATAGAAATGGAAAGGCAATGACCTCCAGCCATAAGGTGAAGACATTTGAATCAGCAGATATGTTGTCTTTCCCTTAGCCAGTGTGTGTACAGTATGGGGAAATGTTTTCGGTAGTGGGTAATGATATTTAGGTAATTTTAATAAGCGATGCTATGTTTAGTGACTTATTTTGTTTTAGACCTGCCCAAGTCCGGAAAGTTTTTATTCATCTATGGGATGGGTATTTTTCTAGTCACTTGATCTTTTGCAGGAAGTATCCCACATGAAATCCATTCCCTTATGTCTCTGCTTTAGTTCTATTTACACACATGCTCTCATTGGAATTGCTTTGCTCATGTTCTTTGTTACTCAGTATTTTTTACCTGATAGGTTTTGTTTGTTTTGCTGCTATTATTTTAATTACATTTCAACAAGCGATTGTGTTTTGCAACATTACTCTGAGGGGTTTTAGTCCCACTTCACATTTTTATTTTTTTACCTTTTTTACTTACTCTGAATGTTATTACAAAAGTATTAGATACCACTTACAATGTTGAACATCTGGTGCAGATATTTTACGAGAGTATATTAGAATGAGTGGAACATGAATATTTTCCCATCATATTGCTTATAGCATTAATCAAACCTGAGTAGTCTTAAGTTGAATTTTGTAAACATGTAATCAGATGTAAACAAACTCACTTCTTAGGGTGGTCAAGCCCTGCTCTTCTCCCTTCCCCCTAAAGATTCCTTTTTGCACATTTCCCATTCAAGAAACAATGTCTACCTTATTTTCTGAGGTAGACAATACTAGATGCACCTGCACAGTTGAATATCGAGTGTAGGCCTAGTTACCATAAGCATTTTTTGCTTGGTATTTATAAGTTTGAATCTTCTCTCATGCATGATTTGATTGTCCTAATCGATTTGCACTCAAGGGGAGGTTCTGGTGTGAAAGAACTTGGTTGTTGGGTCACCTCATGACTTATCATTGTTAGTATTACCAAGAGAATCTGAGTCTTGTACATGAACATAATTCACTTGGGATTGAGTGCCTAAAAAGCCTAAAACAATCCTTTTTACACATGTTCATTTACATCCTCCTTTGCAAACATGTGGAGGAAATAACTTCTGACGGAAAAGAACCAGGAAAAAATACAGATCATGGATTTCACTTATGTTCGCCATGGTTTAGGACATTATTAAGATATTTTTAAAGAGTTAAACATATTTGAATTCTATCACTTTGGTAGAATGCAAGCTAATGCATTTATTTTCATTAAAAATTGTTGTTCCATGTAATTATAATTCATACTTAAGTAAATAAAATATGGTTGGTTTTCATAAATAGTGATAGAGCAAATCATGGCATTTGAAATTTTATATTCAGGAAAAGGGAGTCCTTAATGTCAGATGCATGCATTTATCTTTGAAGCTTTTCATTTGAGAATTACACCACCTACATCTAAGAGTGTCATCCTGACATGATATGTTAGGTGTATGTTAAATTTTAAAATTTATTTATGCAATTTGTAAGAATTAAGGTGAAGAAAACTTATAGAGTGATGTATGTTCAGTTATTGACAGTATAATTATGATGGCATTATTTTCTTAATATACTATTTTCAAGTTTTTTAGTCACTTTATGTTTATATAAACTTGAGTGAAACTTATGAAATATGGATGCTGAAAGGGCTGATGCTTTTTATTGTGAGTGATTCCTTTAAGGGACATATGAGCCTCCAGTATCATGAATAATTCTTTTAGTATGGGATCACATTGAATCAACTTCCACCACTCATAGGAAAAAAAAATATGTGGCTATTTCATGCTGTTGGAGTCCAAGGTAGTAATAGTATTTTTATTTTAAACTGTGCATCAAAGGCTTCTATTACCACCTCACATGTTACATAAAAAAATTCATTTGCACAAACACAGCACCCATACCCTCAGGAGGACTCAATTACCTTAGCAGGCGAGGTGGCTACCTTGGATGGCTGGAATTCAAGGGCTGTTACCATTTATTTTCCCACATACATGCTGATGAAGAGTATAACAACATCATCTTGGTTGAAATTATAACTTTTCCCATCCAATGATCACAATTGTAATAAATGACTGTTCAGAAGTTGTATTATGGTTCACTTAAGAAACTTAGAAAGTGTGAAAGTAAAGTTATAAGGCTGATAACACTGTGTGCACTTTTTCTACTTTCCAACCTTTCCAGGTTGGCATACTTCCCATTTCACTTGGCAAGTATGGCAACATCTCCCAGTTGTTCAGTTGTGATTTCATCTTCCTTAGGTTTTTACACAATTGTTGAGATGATAATGAAAGAAGTTGTGTTTTGTTAGTTTGTTACAAAAAAGAAAAGCCAAAATTTGGAGCAATTCTGTGGTTCAATTGTTCAATAATCACCTAAGAAAAGTTACAACAGACCTCTTGAGAACATTCCTTATCAAGGGCACTAGTTTTTCAGTGGCACAAAGCATTTTTGAAGGGTTGAGAAGCCATGAAAGACACACCTTGCTCAGATAGGCCTTGAATTTACAAATGAATATATGGTCACTTCCTCCTGGAAAAGATGGCACATCTGTTTCACTTTTTCATTGTTACATTTTCTCAATGTGTCTGATAAAATCCAACTTCTAGCATACATTTCCCATTCACCCATGTACATAGCCATGCTGTTGACTTAAGTATATGACTTTGCCTTAAGTAACTTTGATTTTAGCCTTAAGTATTAAATATGCCTTTGGTGTGAAATTGACAGCTCAGCGTAATCACTGGTAATCTAAGAAAAAATTGGCATTGAAGAAAAAGGCCTTTCTTTAGATCATACTTCTACAACCACTGGGGTACTGATATCACTTTATGCAGTCTTAAGTTCTCTTGACACTTTCAAAGCATTCATCAATATTTTATCTAACAGTCTCATTTTGTTTTACCATTACAAATTCTTAGGTTTGATTTGCACTATCTTCAACTCCCCCTCTTGTAGATCCTCTGAATGTTTTCTGAATTAAATTAGCGTGGTTGACTATATCTAAATGCTTCTACTGCATATAATTACTTGTCCTACTACTTCTTCAAAGTTTGAATATTTTCTATGTTGCATAAATCAAGGGTATTTTAACTCTCATATAAATTTTCAGATTTGGAAGTAGCCTTATCAAGATTTATTTTTTTCACTCTAATCATTACATTTCTAATGGGCAAAGATAATGAAACTATTAACATTAAAATACTGGTGTAATATCTACCATGATCAATAGACAAAGATTTATGTTAAGAGAAATACATATGTATATTTTCTCACAATTTAACCATGTAGTATTATTATATTTTCATCCTCAATAATTTTTCCAATGTAGCATTGCCGTATGAACACTCAGTAGATTTAAGTTAGAACTGTTAAAACAGTAGTAGCTCCCACTGAAATACATGGGGAGAAATGCAAATACATTATTTTAACAAACATTTTTAAACATTTTCAATGTTCTTGAAATTTAATATTTGACTTTCAGTGGTGGGTATGGGGGAAAAAAAATCATACTATACTCAAGCAAAGCTCTACATGTGCACATCTACTTATGGCTGACTTCAATTTTCACAAGTCATAAGTCACCCATATATTTATCAACAATATTTCTTAACAGTTCTTATCCTTTACTACTGTGCATATCTAATCTTTATACCCCTGTGGCATTAAATTTGTTTTTTCTTATGGTTGTAAGTGAGGCCAGTCATAAGTTGTATTACTGTTAATGTATCCTGTAATTCCTTCTAAATTTTTATTACATTAAAAAAAATAAAACTTGTGCTAATTTAGAGATACCCCTGACAGCCTTGATCGGGTCATTGTGTTTTTGAAAGAGATGGACCTTTGACATAAAAATTAGTTTTTATATAATAGACAATTTGTTATCTATATTTTATTAATTTATATTTATAACTCTGAGGTTATTGACTTATATTTTACTGTTTTTTAAATGTCCATCTTGTTTTTAATTGTGTTTATTTAATTATTTATTATATTTATTCAAATTGTGAACTGTGAACGTTTTACTCATATTGGTTGCTGTTGGGGGCAAATATGCCCAGTGATTTTAAATATATGAAGGTGGTGCAAAATGACCTTAGCTGTCGACCCACCCAAAACCAAAATACTACTACTACTACTTGTGCTAATAATGAGGAGTTCAACTAGTAGCAGCTTAATTGATATGTATGAGAAAGAAATCCTAAATACATTCCCAGTGTACAGGGTTAAAAAATCACAACCCTGCAATTCCACATAAACACTGCAATTCCACATATTTATGTGGAGTTGCAGTGTTGTGATTTTTAAATGTGGAAAAAAATCCACCTAGTTACGACTAAAACCATTTCATACATTCCCAGTGCATTTTTTCTTGAGTGGGAACTGTATATATTTAATAATATTTGGCATCTACCTATTTTTAGTGAGCTTCCATTGTTTTATTTCCAGTCCTCTTTCACTTCCCAAAAATTGCAAAGTAAATACTCCAGTCTGGTGACATATTTTGGAAGCTGACTTCTAATGATGCATCTATAGGGATAGGCCATTTTTTAAAATTACCACCTTCATATCTCCAACCCTGGGCAGAAGACATTCTCACTTCTCCAGCATACAGTGTTGTTGTCCCTGAATCCTCATTACGGGGCTGAGTGACTTGACCACTTGAGGGCCATGATGCCCTTCCTGTCTCTCCCACTTTTCACGTATACAATGTCAACTGGTTATCCATATGGTTGCTTTGATTGTTTGCCCAAATTTTTAAGCAAGCACTCTTGAATGAGAATATTTCTCCTCTCTTTTGCAGATGAGATGAAAAGGGAACGAGAGTTCTACCGTGTCCGAGGGCTCCCTTGTCCCAAGGACATCCCATTGAATGCTGCAGAGATGGAGGAAGAGAAGTCAGTACCAGACCAACACGCTGAGTCAGACTATCATCGTCAGGATGAACAGGTAAATGTATGCCAGAGTCAGAAATTTCTTAATTCAGAGCGATGAATTGATTTATTTGGATATAGCACTTCATGCAGTAGTGGAATTGTCAATTCAAAGTTGAATATTTGACAGTATTGATCCTTACTTATGTAATGTATGAAAAAAGTCATTCAATAACAAGCATGATATGGACAAGTTCAAAGCTATTATGGGTCAGCACCTTTATGAGTTGGTTGGTAATTATTGGATTTTCCACAACAGCTAACTCTCCTCCCCTATCATCATGTTGGATTCCTTTATTTTACTCTTCAGCCATTTGACTTTCCCCATTTTCCACTATCTACGTCTGGTAGTTGTTCATTCTGTGATAATCTTCTTTCCTGAACATCAACATTACAGTACTATGTTGTTTACCAGTATTGTTGTTGGAGTTTTCTTTGTCTTTGTTCCAAGTTCTCATCATTACTTCCTTCCTTCTCAAAAATGCCTACTTGGCCAATGTGACTTCTAATATCAATTTTTTAATAGAAATACTTTCTTTTTGCTTGGGGTCCATTTTTTGTCCTCCTTTTGTCCTAGTCTTTCCACTTTTTGAAATTCTCTTTCAATTCCTTATAGTTATCCCAAGCCTCTCACGTTGACCCCATGCTGTACTGTGCCACAATATCTGCAGTTGACTGACTAATAATAATAAACTAGCAATAGAAATAAAAAGAATTTGGAATATGAAACAGGTCCACATTGTCCCCATAGTAATCTCAGCCACTGGAATAGTACCCAAGCAAATTTATGACAGCTTGAAAACAGTCCATCTTAACCGTAATACATATGTTAAGCTACAAAAGGCAATAGTAATATCAACATGTCACATTGCCAGAAAATTCCTAAACTTAACACAACAGTAAAGAGACACCTTGGTGAATACCCGTGTTATTTACTTAAACACTCAGGATTAACTGAAGATTATGTCAAATTAAGAAAATAAAATAATAATAATATGGAAATTTGTGGCAAGTGAGAGAGTAGAGTTCTCATCGGGATCCAAATAAGGTAGACCACATTGAAATTCAGGAGAAATTCCAAGAAAATTTGCACCATGTTCACAGACGGACGGTTATAGTTTGAGAAATATTGATATTACTAGACTAGCAGACTTAACTAATTAGTAGGAAATGTACCAGACTGGCACGTCCCACATGCTCAAGAATGAGTGTGCACGAGGCTGACAATGAAAAAACGAGTTTAATATGAAAAAAATTATAAAAAAATACAAGGTGGAATTCCCCATACAAAGGACAATCACAAACAAAATTTCACATCTCAACAGGACAATCGCTGAATGGAAAGGTTTTCTTGCGAAATTGTTCACGAAAGAATTTTTGGAAATAAAGGAGCACAAATAGCTAAGAAGAAGATCCCTGTGATTGCGACGTAATATTAAGTTTCATCCTACTACTTAATACTAGTAATAATGATTGATTTGAACGTAATAATCCGAATAGAAATTTTGATGAATTTCATTTATTGGTTTTTGGTTGTAAATTTTTTATAGGAACAGAGGAAATGTTAGAATTATGTTCGTACTTCCTGTAAAAGTTCCAACTTGCACTTTGATACAAATAATAATAAATTTAAAAATGTAACTACATATATTGTGAAATAAAAAGCAATAATCATTTCAAAAGGATCAGAATATCATTATGGTACAGCTTCCCATGAGTTAAATTGGATATGGAGCACTAATTAATCGACCAGGATTTAATTGATCAACGTCCATTTCCACTCTTTCATTCAGGCTTTCCGATCGAACAAAATTATTCACTTGGTACTTGAACAAATAATATTGAAACAAATATATATATATATATATATGCATGTTTGAATATATGTAAATTTGGTATTGACAGAAAAACTCTATGATTTTAATTCATTTGGAGCTAATGTGGGGATAATTTTCAACCTACCTCATCTATAATTAATTATGTTGTACAAATGGATATTAAATAAAACCTATTAGTTAAATAAACGAAAACTAAAATAAAATTAAAATCGGGATTAAAGTCGTCACTTGGTTTTTAATTTGAAACGACTTTCTTCAACTACTGAAATTCATTTTTCATAATTTATATGTATATATATATATGTATATATATATGTATATATATATACCTATACTCAATGGAAGACACTGAGAAGAGCAAATAATAGACTGATTCACCTCAGAAGGCAGATGATACGCTGAAACGTAAAAATACTTGTGTCCTTTTTTGTTTTGGTCTCCAGTTTTAGAATTATATATATATATATATACATATATACACACACATATATATATATACACA
>WURS02430883.1:0-15820 GCA_011762765.2 Rhinocypha anisoptera | reverse complement strand
GAGAGAGAGAGAGAGAGAGAGAGAGAGAGAGAGAGAGAGAGAGAAAGAAAGAGAGAGAGAGAGAGAGAGAGAGAGAGCGAACTACTGGCCACTGGCCACACCACCTGTGGCAGTCCATTGGAGATGCCAACCTGCGAAGTGCCTAAATTGTCATTCTCTTCTATGAAAAAGCCACTCGGCTGGTCACTCTCTTGATCAGTGCACTTCTTCAGTCGCTTCTTCACTTTGCATAACTTTGCGAGACTCTTGGTGCTATTCATACCACATTTTCACTCTATCTTTACATATAAGACTGTGCATCAGTCTTATGCAAGTTACTCTCCTACTTAGCCATTCTCGGAGAAGTTCTTCATTTACTTTGTGCAACATTATTACATTATCAATTTACTTGAGTCATATTGGTTAAATTAGTTTATTTTCAACTGCAATTACAATAAAATTTATAAATTGTTTAAGTTTGTAAAAAAATTTTAAACATGGTATGTATACTTGTCTAAGTATTCTAATTATTAAACAACCATTTACGACTGCTTAAAAAATAAATTGTTCAATTGCAGATTTCTTTGCGCCTCATGTTTTTGTTTGTGATTCTAAGCGGGTTCACCGTAACCCATGCTCAGGAACCTCGCATTGAGGTTCCAAGTACTTTCATGGATGCTGCTTCACGTATTCGAAATTTTGTGCCTAGTTTTCTAAAAGGACGTCCTGCTTTTGGTGGTATGTTTAGGAAAGTTTTAGGATTTGGAAAACAGAAGAATCAGGTTAGACTTTAAGTTACAGCAGTTACATTTTAATCTAAACATAATTTTACAGGTTGATTCTTCAATCGAAATGATGCCTTCCGAGATGCAAGGTTATCCCTCAAGCCCTAATCAAGGCTATTACTACCCACAAGTGCCTAATTACTACACGTCTCCAACTGGCCAATCTACATACCAACAAATAGAGGCAAACGGAGGCAGATGGCCAAATGGATATCAGAACGTAATGTACCAACCATCGTATGAGGCACAGTCACCTCAATCAATGTATGGCTCTGAAGCTCAGCAAGCTCAATATGGTGAAGGTGGTCAGCCAAATGAAATGAGTCAGTCTTCACTGCCACAGCCTCAGTATGCAACCGATTCTCAATCACAGGAACAGTCGTATCCCGGATATTATCAAGCACAACAGTATGGACAGCAACCTAATTCAATGCAAGGATATGAACAACAGAACTCAGAACAACAGAACCAATTTAGTCAGAATCCAATGCAAACTCAAGGCAGTAACCAGTATCCGGTAGCGTATCAAGGACATCAACAAGACCCCCAGTATCAAGAGTCGGCACCATATCCAGTGATGGCGTCATCTAATCCAAGTCAGGCCAATACCTTTCATAGCCGTCCCTACGGTCCAAACCCAGGTACCATTGATGTCCACCAGGTTTTAGACCAGTTTATCCGTTCGGCAGGCTTGAGTCCTCAAGGAGATCATGAAAATGTAAAAGGTCCAAGTTCATACGCTGCAGCTGGAACAAAGCCAGTAATCACTTTGAAGAAACTTTACAGTTACCCATTCTTTTTCAGCAATAAAGGCGAACCTACCGGTCATGGATACCATCGGTAAGTGTTGCTAAGATGGGTTTTTCTAACTAATTTTTTTATATTATTAGACGTGAATCTGCAAGTGAGTTAAACAATGCTCAAAAACTTGTAACCCAGCAACTTGCCAACAATTTGGAAATTATGAAATCGTACTTGAGTACTGGACCGATTCCCAAGAAATCAAAAAAGGCTTTAATCAACTTGTGGAACAAGAACAGTGCTTGAGTAAAGACACTCACTACTCATCCATTCAAATACAAATACACTTACAAGATATCATTTACTGTATTTTTCTTATTTCTTTGTTTTTACTGTTTTTGTCAAAATGTTAACACAAACAATTCATCTGACAAGGATTGAAGTTGAAAACAACAGTTATATAAAACAAACCAAATTACAGTATATTCTCATTAATGTTCTCATCTTCAGTGACATTAGACATTGAAAAATAATCTCTTGTCACGCAAATCACAATCCCAATCTCTTTAATCATTATCTCATTTTTTCAGTTTTCGTATACTCACCTAAGTTTATTTTTCCTAATTCTGTGTGTTCATATTTATTTTAATTAAATTTACAGTATAAATTCTACAAAAACTAAATTTTAAAATATCAAAGTTAACAAAATTTTTTTATATTATTTAACACAATGAAACAAACAAATCAAAACTCATTTTCTATGTATTTCTATTCAGTCTGATGTCAATATATCACTCACATTGTCATGTTTAAATCCAATAAATAAATTATTTTTTAATTTCATAATTTTTAAAAATATTTTTATTTTGATCTATTGCTATAATTGTAAGTTTATAACTTTCAAAAGTCGTTTTAGTCTATTTTTGAGTTAGTCAATGAATTGAATAATTAAAGTTGAATAGGGCGGTTTTAAAAGAGGGGGACTATAATACCAAAAAAATAAGTTAAGAGAAAATATAAATAAGAAAATTTTTGTGTAAGATTGATAATTAAAGAACCCAGTTGCCAACAACAGGAAAAAGTCTTTATTCGATTTTTCACTCTGCTATTTACTAATGCGCATTCTCAATGTCAAATCAACCAATCAGTGAGAAGTATTTTGATTGGCGCGAAATATGAATAAAAGAAAAATAGACAAATAATTTTCACAGGTCAACAATGCGGCTCTAAACTTGCAGAACATTTAGTAAAACTATGAAACGATAAATTTTTACTGCTAAAGCAGTGAAGGTAAAAGTTTTTATTTTTATTGTTTGTTAAAATGACTTATGTTTTAAATTTTTGCCACTTTTAGGTAAAAGTGTTGATTTTTGATGCGACAATAAACACAGGTAAAAAACTGAATTAACTTAAGTGGGTTAAAATTAAAGGTAACAAGATTTATATACAGTTATACAGTTAGAGAGTGTGTTTGTGTTGTCATGGTCAAGACGTGTTCATGGATGACATTACAGCGCGACACCGCTGCATTATATTTTTACAACTAATTTTACAAATTCATAGCATTTACTGTGAGTTTAATTTAAAAATTTAACTAGTTAAAAAATTGAGTTCAAAGAATTTCTCATTATTAAATTAAATAGTTTGCACAATGCAATTAATTTAAACCTAGATTTTGCTTTATGTCATACAAAACTTTTCCAAAACTCGTTATTATGAGAAATGTTGGCTCTAGAACGGTATTACATATATATAATATATATAAATGACACCCAGACAACATAGATCTAAACCAACTGTCGTACTAATTGCATCTTGTATCTGGTTTCAATGTTGTTCTGGCATGTTTCCCAGACGTTGTGCTCAGAAAATGATATTTTGAGTTTCCCCAATGGACAACATTAGACCATCTGGTCTGCGTCATGTCAGGGCAACTTTCTTTCTTTCTCTCTCACACACACTTTAAATTTTATATATTTATATGTTTAATATTGTTTTCCCACTTTTTCCCATTCTTTTGCAATTTCTCTTTTTCTCTCTCTCTTATCTTTCACCACTTCCTTTGTACCAATCCTGGTCATGTCAGGCAACAATGTCCACTTCCACCCACATTGCACTTAACCACACTCGGAATGGTCATGATAAGTCCGATTTATTCGAGTCAAGAAAATTTCCGTTTTGGCTTACATTAAATGCCATCCAAGTTATCCCCAAAATTTTTCTATTCAGTCTTTTTCACCATTTATCATTGCACACACACATGCATTTTTTTAAATAATTAACCATTATTATTGTATTGTAAATTAATTGAATTTATGTAAATTTAAGATATAGTATAAAATTTTCTAAAGCATTTTATTTAATTCTTTGTTCAACAAAATTTAAGTTTGACAAATTTTAAATGCACTGCTACTTGAATAAAGAAATTATCATTAATCAAAATTTTAGAATATTGATGAAATAAATTAGTTTACATGTTTTTTTGACGTCACTGGAAAGTGCATTCTACAGACTTGCTGTCTAGTTTCTATTCCTTTCACTCACTTTCATCTCAATTTCTCTTTTTCTCTCTTTTAATTTTGTTAAATTGTAATTGATTTTAGTGTTTGTTTGAAAAAATCCGATTAGCATATACTGTTGCGGTTTTGATTAGAATTTCAAGCATTGCAACACTAGAGAATATACCCTGGAAAATCAGAAATTAAAAAAACAAGAGAGATAAAGAGAGAGAAAGAGGGAGAGAGAAAGCGAGAGAGAGAACGAGAAAAAGAGAGAAGGAGAGAGTAGGAAAGAGAGAAAGAGAACTGGAGAAAAAGAAAATTAAATAAATAAATAAATAAAAGAACGAAACCAACACTCAAAAAAACATTGAAGTACCAAACTTTATTTTTTCTATGAAACTCATCAAGAGGGCAACTAAAATGTAAGGAAATTTTTTGAATGTTTCTTGTAATGAGACGCACAAAGTTTAAAAGCTGAAATAGATAGACTTCTCATTTGGGATTTCTCCACTCAATGACTTTTTTCTATCTCTCTCTCCTTTTCCCTCTCTCTCTCTCTCTCTCTCTCTCTCTCTCTTTCTCTCTCTTCTTCTCTTTCCCCTACGTACTTGGTGGACAAATTTACAATGCGAACCAACCTAAGCGAAGCAACGACCCTCAATCTAATCTAATGACGACAACAGCATTAGTCGAAATTCACGGAACCTCTTAGAAGTGGCTTAATTTATATATATTACTTTCGTATATTAATTGACACAAAAAAGTAGTACTACTAGAACTAATGTAAACCTAAAAAATTCTTGTTTTTTCACTTCCGAGTAGAATTATAACACTCAAGATAAAAAGTTAATTAAAACAGACTTTGGAACTCTGGGAATTAAAGGTCATTGGTAAATTAATAGAATTTTTCGATTGCACTCAAACAGATTAAGAATTTTGTGTTCTTTTTTTCTTACATTATTTTCCTTTGTTTTACCAGTTTTCTTTTAGTATTTTATTTAGAGTGATTTTGGTGTAAAATATTTCAATATTTCAAAAAAGCATTTAAATTATTATTTATTTACTACAAAATACATGAAAATTATTCTACAATAAATTAAATTTTCATTTTAAATCATCTCATCCAAGTTTGAAAGTGACATTGTGCTTCACATTAATGCCACTAGTTAAAGTTAAATAAATGTCACTTAAATGTCAAATTAAACGACATTAACTATGCTAGAAAGGGGCATCATTAAATGACATTTACGATGAAGACTAAAGAGAACAAGAAAGATAGATAAAGAGAAAACAAGATAAATTAATTTCAATTTTAAAATTATGTTTTCAATTAGTTTCAATCAAAAAATTACAATCAATTTACAAGTCATAATGATTTATTGAAAACTATATTAAACTATTATATTATTATATTTAATAACTATTATATTATTATATTTAATAACTATTATATTTAATAATTGAATAATTTTTTAAAATGTTAATCATGAAATAAAATGATAACTCGACTTTTCAGTGTGTCTTATTTTTTTTACATTTTTTCCTACTTATGTAGGGATCTGAAACCTTTTTGCAAGTGTGAGTGACGTGAGAGGCTTCAAATTGACTTATTGGACAAACATTATAATCTAATAAAAGTGTCAGCTTGGTTAGCAGTTTGCTGTGTCACCCAAATGCAAATGTGCTCTCGATGAGTGCTGGACCCAAATGGCACCAGTGAGATCATGTGAGGGCCAATTGTAAACTGTGAGTACACAAATGTCAACTGTGGAGAATGTGTAAAATAGATAGATAGAGAGAAAGAAAGAGAGAGAGGGAGAAAAAAGGGAAAGAGAGAGAAAAAGATAGAGAGGAGAAGCGAGAAGGAGAGAGAAAGAGAGAGAGAAAGACAATGAGAGAGAAAAAAGAGAAAGAAAAAAAGAAAAAAGAGAGAAAAAATAAGGAGAAAAAAGAAGGAGAAAAAAGAAGGTGAAAGAGAGAAAGAAAGGGAGTGAGAGAGAGAGATGACAAAATATGAACTTAAAATAAAAAATTAATAACCATGTTTGTGTTTTACACATCAATAATAGATTTTAAAATTGAGAAATGATAAAAATATATTTATAAATAAAAATTAAATAAATGTAGAAACACTGAAAGAGTGAAATAAAATAGGAACAAAGAAAGGAGAACTGTGCTTCAAGAAGTATATACATGTACACATTTGGGACCAAGCAGCTCACCAAGTTTGATTGATCGTGAGCTTGTTAATATCATAAATAATGCCTGGCAGATTTGTCTACAAGAAAGGCACCCAAAAAACTATCGATTGTGTTGCAGTACACCACTTTTACTGCTATCTTTACTGGCAATACTTGGCTCAATAAAATATGTGTCATATATTTTAAAATTTTGATGATATTTATACTTAGGCACTAATCTTTAACTATGATGAAATGCTCAAATACTTATACATATTTTTTGAAGAAATGTTTTAAAAATGCAGTTTTTATTGTGAATTGTGAATGGTCTCTTTTTATTTATAGTCATTAAAAATTTTTAATAATTTTTCACATTTTAAAGTTATTTTGAAAAAAAGTTTGAAATTTGGTTAGTTAATATTAATTTTTATCGATTAATAGAAAATTCTTAAAATATTTATTTAGTGATTAAAAAATTTTAATTTTTAAGTATAATTGATGCTATATTACTGTTAAAAATATTGTCTGGTACAACATTCAGTGCGTTTCTGGTTACAACTAGACAAGTCTTTGTTATAGACATTCAATTTAAACATGCAAGTTTATAAGCAGACATTTTGGAAAATTAACGCTAATAAGCTTAATTTTTTTTAAATTGTAGTGTTATAAGCCAACTTTTCTTAAATTGTCACCTTAAAAACTGGTATTTTTGAAATTGTAAGGATTCCTCAATGTCAGGTTATAACTAGATTTGTAACAGTGATGCTAAACGACGCATCCTATTTGGCCAACACTGGCAAACAGATGCCTAGGTTCTCTCAAGCGGGTGATTGTGACGTTGAACGAGTGAGCTGGAGCCACGCTGGAACTCTTTCTCTAATCTGGACACTCACCTGACCAAAATGGTATAGTGCACAATACCACGCACACTTACACTTTTACACTGGGTTATAATGTCACCACACGGACTACCTCCCATTTATCCCTCACTCTCTCTTTCACTCTCTCTTACTCTCACTTCATTTTATCTCAATCCATCTCAATCCCAAGAAAGGAGTAAATGAGTGAATATATGCCAGCGTGGAATTCTTTGTGCTATTCTTTACACACATACACACCAATGTTCCACATGAGAATTAGCATTCTGCATGCTATCCTTCAGAAATAATAATAATAATAATTTCCTTTTTCTGTTACACTGTCCTTTCAGACTGGCATGCAAAATTCAATTAAGTTTTTCATCTACTATGCTTATAATAATAATAATAATTATTATTATAATTATAATCAAAATCCATCTAAAAGTGCAAAAATAAAAGAATAACGGTTTTTCTACAGAGAAGACTAGTTTTACTCAAGGCAAAATGTGATGGCGTCAGCGTTGGTGCTCAACGAATTGGTTGAGTGTGACCACTGCTCGATGGTCTATATATTGCGCCGGAAGAGCATCGAGCTTCTATCGAGAGTCGAGAGTAATGGCGGTATATAGCTGATCACATTTGATCTTTTGGGTTGGAAGCTTGTACATGTACATATTGAGAAAAGTAGTGGCACGAGTGGCAATAGAACGATTCTCGCTTGGCTTTTCATTTGAGTGTAATAGTATAGTGAGCGAGCTTACTGGAACACGTCACTACTACGGCCGATGGCTTAAACACGGTGCCTACTGCGTCGCCAGTTATTTTGTTCCAAGTATTGCTCCGGTGCGTACCCAGTCTATCAAGTTAAACTGTTTTTTCACTAAGTTCCATCAGTGAAGTTGCAAGTTAGTCAACTTTAAGATGCAAAAATAAACAACAAAAACTCATCAGCATTCTACGTAAATTCACCACTTTTCACTTGAAAATTTAAACTTTGATTTTTTACAATTTTTACAGTCGTCTAAATTTACCATCTTAAAATTAAGTGATCAATTATATTTGAAGAAAATCAAACATGACTGAGAGTATTTTGTAGCCAATGATTGTTCCTGTGGTGTATTCGAGCTACCTCATCGGGCTTGAGCCCAACAACTCACCAAGGCTCACGTGGCGCCATCAAGCGAGCTTGTTGATTGACCTACGTCCTTTGGGCTTTGACTTGCGCAAAAGAAACTTGGTGAAGGTTAGATGGCCACACGTGTGATGAGCACAAAACACTCGCTGTTCGACGATGTGGAACAAGCTTTGCACGATTCGTACAACGAGTCCTTGGCTAGTGCCGTCAATGGCCGCCGATCACGATCTCCGTCGGAACCAAGCACGCTATGTTCGGCACTCAAGACCAATGGAATTGTGTCCACCGAGTTGTCCGGCGAACCACGCCGATCGTCTTCCAGATTATCTCAACGCGATTTTCGCAACTTTGACCGACTCACTCACTCGACACCAAATCCGGTGAGCCACCGACGTGGTCGGGAACAGATCCGATCTTTTATCGATTTTGAAGATGACTACCCTCGACCAAGAGACCGCGGATGCCGAAGTGCTGGCGAGTATGGTCACGATTTGGCCAATGTTTTTAACGACAACAACTGGGATCTTGTCTTCAACAAATGCACATTCCAAAATGTTTCTAAAGACTCTCGGCACAAAAATTTTGACGATGCCAATGGTATTGGTGATATTTTACCTTTTTCACAAACTAATGGCGGACAATTGGAAGAATGGGGTCATTTTCAAAGTTCGGATAAGATTTTTGCAGATGATGAGTTTTATGATGAAGGACGTGTTGAAGAGAAGACAAATTTACAATCTTCTGTCTCGGATTTTGAAAACGAAGAAGAAGAAGACGAAGAGGAGGCAAGTAATCAACTAAGTAGTGAAGAAGCGATGTCTAATGAAGAAGGCGGCGAGTTGCATGGCAAACTGGAACGCATGGAACAGGAGCAAGAACTTCTCAACAACTCACTGTTAGCGCTCACATCTCACTTTGCACAAGTACAACTTCGACTTCGACAAATTGTGGAAGCTAAAGAAACCACACTTGAACAGCGAGAACAAATGCTACATGAGCTTGAGAACTTTGCTAATCGTGGAATTCCTGAATTGATGCTCTTTAATGCACCGCCTACTTTAGAACGATCTGTCTCAATGGCCACTAGTTTGATGGCAGATGATGTGTTTGAGGATGACGAACAAAATGAAGAAGTCATTCCAACGCCAGTTGACCACTGCAATCGTAACTCTACCTCATGTGAGCCTAGGACTAGTTGGAGCACTTCTCAAGCCGACTGTGATTCGCCACAACATTCCAAACACCACTCAACTTCTACATTCATGGTTACCGAGGAAAAGCTGGAACGACAACGAAACCGACAAAAAGAACTGATTGGACAACTCAAAGACCAATTGGAAGATCTTGAACATTATGCATACGAAACAGGTGAACTTAACGCGTTGCCCAGTTCAATGTTGTTGGAAAGACAAAACGCCATCATCGAGCAACTCAAGTCCAAGTTGCCCGTTTTGTCGATTGACGGCATTGACAAACTGTCCCCAGAGGAACTTCGACTCAAAGTTGACCACGCTGTTAGGGAGGTAGGTGTTTCCAAATCAAATATCAGATAATTTTTGATTTAATTTTTTAATAATATGACTAGCTTGTTAATCCGGTGATTATGAAAGAACAATTGGTAACACAGCTCAAAACACAGGTCACTGATCTTGAACGATTTATCGAATTTCTTCAAAAAGGTAACTTTTTTGCACTAACACAATATTTTCCAATAATATATTTTCATATTCATCAAAATTTAATTCTTTGATTAGTTCTATAAATAAAGAAAACAAATTATTTTTTAGAAATAATTTAAATTTTGATAAGGAAATAAATTTTGTCATTAAACCCTCCGAGAATACATTAAACGTTTTGCATGTTTTCTTTATGCTAGTTTCTTTGTTATATTTTTTGTTGATATCGTCGGCAATTATATAGCAATTTATGGATCGTTTATTTAGTATGCTGTCACATTCATACTCCATTAATATTATTAATGATTTAGTGACAAAATAGAGCATTAACCTCCTTTTTGTAGCATAAACTTTTTTATAATTGCTAACATTTATGAGACTACACTCTAGGAGGAAAACACGGTAAAGGAAAATCTACATCTGGCCAATCGAATGCATATCTTCAGTTTGCCAAGTTTCTCAAGTTGAAACGCAAAACCGCGAAACAGGCAAATCGAAACAGCAAAAGTAGCTCAATGTCCAGTGAACCACCGTCTGAGCATGAAGAGTTGCAGGTTGTGACGCATCAACATCAGATCAGAGACATGCTTCCAAGATCCAAGTTAAACGACAACATTAAAAATTACCAAAAAGCCAAACCTTCTAACTTGCCTAAAACGGAAAAAGATAAAAGTAATACAACCAACACCACGACCAGTGAAGAAGAAGCGGTCAACATTATTTGGCGACTTATTTCACTGATGCAGATGTTTGCTCATACTCAAATGGGAACTTGCGCTAGCTTTAGTAAGTATTATTAACTTATGTTCAAAGAACCAAAGCTGGTTTTCTTAGAAAATTGGCCTCTGAAGAAAAGCTTAAAACGATTTTTGTTTGTTTCAAAGTTTGAAGTTTTTGACGTTTAATTTACTAATTAGGTTTCTTTGCTTATTTAAAAACAAACAATTCAAGCTGCCATTGTTAGGGCAACATTGCCAAATTAACATTAGTTTTATTATTATCCAAAATTCAAAATAGTATAAAATAGACGATTTTACGTGCTATTTCACAAAAAAAATATTTAATTTATTAAAAATTTTATGATTTTGATTCTTATTTTTCAAAAACTTTCTAATATAAATTATGCCTGATTTAGCTAAAAAACCAATTTTTAGCTTTTACTCTGAGGCCACTTTTCTATTAAAGTCTGGCATGGTTCTTTTTGCAAATAATTTATCTCTAATCGTATTTGTATTTGTAACAGTGAAAAGTGAACATGTTAAAAAAGATCCACAATTTGAACACAATTCACTGAAGAAAAGTTCCAACGGACGACACTGGGGTGACTATCGAGCACGACTTGAAATTTCAATCAACGAAATTGTAGAGTTTAGCCGGGCAAATCATCTACCAGAGGGTGATCACAACACTGAGTCGGAGGATTTCATCTCACTGGGTAACACTGCACTGGTGATCAACAACTACTTTGCCTACGAACAGATTACCGTAATGGTTCGCAAAGATCTTGCTTCAGCGTTGCGTAACTTAATTCACCATGGCTTGCTTGGCTGTCAGCAAGATGCTGAGTCGGATCATGCTGGCACTATTGCTACTATCACTGAGGGTGGCACTCTTCACGCACTAGCAACTCTTGGATTTGGCTGTTTTAACACACGACCCGCACCACTGGTCAAATCTAAACCAAAACACGCTTGGGAAGTGATTCTATTCTATTACAACATTAAGGTAAAACTCTCAACTAATCACGTGCAAAGTTTACATTTTAAAAACTTTTAAACGCAGTTTAGGAACTACTATTAATAAAATTAGTTCAAAATATTATGAAATTTTCAAATGTGCAATTAGCAAATAATTGTGTTTTACACTGTTAAAAATACTGTCTGGTTATAATCCAACATTAAGCACGTTTATGTATGACTCTAAACTTAACCAGCATTTTTGTTTGGGAACTTTCTCATACACTGATTTGTGTTACTGGACTTGAAAGCAACACAAACCAGTGTAAGAGAAAGTTTCCGAGCAAAAATGCTGGTTAAGTTTAGAGCCATAGTTTATGGTTATAACTAGGTCTAACTAAGTCTATCTTTGTCATAAACTTTCAATTTTAAACAGCAAGTTTATAAGCAAACATTTTAAAAAATCAACGCTTATAAACAATTTTTTTAAATTGCAAAGTTATAAGCCAGCTTTTCCTTGATTGTCACTTTAAAATCTGGTATTTTTTAAATTGTAAGATTATAACCAGAAACGTGCTCAATGTCAATTTTAACCAGACAGTATTTTTAACAGTGTAGTTAGGTAAAATGTGTTAAA
Organism: Rhinocypha anisoptera; assembly: GCA_011762765.2. Lineage (NCBI taxonomy): Eukaryota > Metazoa > Arthropoda > Insecta > Odonata > Chlorocyphidae > Rhinocypha > Rhinocypha anisoptera. The sequence continues at coordinate 3,650 of WURS02430883.1, read as the reverse complement.
ACTAACAATTTATTTAAAAAAATAGAATGGAAGCAAGTATCGTGCATTGCCAACCCGAAGACTATCGCAATCATTTGGATTGCAAGGAATGTCGGGTAATCCCGTCAATCCAAAGCATACACTTCTCGTGGCCATTGATGAGATTATTGACTCTCACACTCGTTTCAAGCGCAGCTATGATGCTCACTTTAAGGCTTTCATCTGTATGGGTCTTAAGTGAGTAAAATAAACCTTGTTTAGTACAAAAATTTTGGAAATTAAACTTATCTATTGGTGGTTATTTAATTACAGCAAAGGACTGCTTTCCCAGTGGTTACGTTTGATTTTACGAAACCCGGCAGTGGTGAGCGAATGCTACGAAAAATGGTCATACACTGCATCCACTGGTTTTGAGGATGCACTTCGTCAACTTGACAAGTTAGCCACTCATCGATTTTGTTTGCCCACCGATCTTGCTGTACGCCAACTTCAAAGCATTCACGATGCTTTCTAGCAATCCAAACTAACTTAACTTAACCAATTCATAACCCGATTTGTTCATAACCAACAATAGATTTTATATATTATTAAACAACCAAATTAAAAGTTTTCCTTTGCCTAAACATGTTGACCAAAACTAACCTTTCAAATCTTCTATTACCACTGTGTGAATGTTGAAGAATTGTTTGTGTAACTCCTAAAACAATGTTTTTGCTATTTTAAATAATCCTATACATCATTTCTGTTGTTTGAATAGGTTTTCTCCCTATTTTGTGGTAATTTTTTTACAATTAAAACAATTGTATACTCTTTAAATATAATATACAAACCAAAATGTGTTGCCTATTGTTTTGTGAATTAAATTTATTTTGACATTTTAAAAACAATTTTATAATAATTAGTTTGAAAATGATGTGAAATCAAAAACCAATCTGTTATGCCAAATAATGTTAGTTAAAAGTTAAAAATGAACAAAACTCAACTGCCACTCTAAATTAATGACAAACTCTGGTTTTAATTTAAGTTTATCAAAAAAGTGTTTTTTGTAAATTTATTTATAAAAATTGATAACTTTAGATTGTGTGAATAGATTTTAAGTAAAAAATTGTGCATTATGCTCATTTATGATTATTTTACCATATTATATTATATTTTTCCGCAATATTATGACCAGTTATTTGAAAGTAAAATTATAATTTTACAGATAAACTTTTAGTGCGTACTTACGATACAATATTTAATGAAAAATGTATATTATTAATTCAAAACATACATTTTTTGTCCTGTACAACACTATTGAACAAAAAATCAATTCAATTTAGTGTTTGAATTATTTTTATACAATAAACCATTTGTATTATCTTTAAAAGTGTTTTAGGTTTGATTATTGTGTATTATAATGCCCGTAAAAGTAATGTTTGCACAAGTTCTTATTTCAATGAGTGTCAAAATTTTGATTTTTAGAGCAAAAATACAAGGCAGACATTCAATGATAAAAGTAAAATGATTGTTATCAATTGATCAAGTTCGAGGTTGCTTGTTGACACACTCATACACGAACGTTTAGATAGAGAAGCAAAAAAATATGATATATCATGGCAAAATGTGGATTGTTTGTTTTGGGCAGCATTCGGGTTGTGTTTGTTTTACCTGCCAATAGGTGTTGAAAAGGCCGACTGATAGGACTCTTGCACCAAATTGTACTTGTCTATAGCTTTTATTTTTGTCTTTTTCTCTCTTCTCCCAGTTTTGGGTTTCAACACACGTCCAAACATTGCTTGGGTTGGTGTGTTCACCTATCAGAACACGCCGCCAAATGTGTTGCTATGAGGTCTGTGTAGAGTGTGTTGAACAAAGCAAAAGATATTTGAGTTGCAAAACAGAGTAAAAGAGAAAAAGAACTTGATGCACTTGAGACACACTTGGACGAACGGATAGTAACTAAATATGACATACTGTGGTGATGGGTTGCACGTTTTGGCATAAACTAAACGTGACCTCTGGCCATAGCCGTGCAAATAGTGAAACGTGTGTCAGGGCATGCGGGTTAGTCCATGTGCCCTTTGTCACGAGGCATCGATTCAAGGTTGTATGCCTCACACAAACACACACAGATTGCGCATGTTTGTTTGTTTACCCAAAACCTGCAATGGCGATCATCGGTGTTGAACGACTTGATATCCAAAACTTTCAATGCGTTCAAGCTGTTTAAACATTTTGCTTAACAGTGGAACCAGTCAAACGATAAGTTGATCAATGTTGGCACGTTTTGCCACTGGTGTTATTATCACAAAATGACCACAAACGTGCTTGTCAATCCAATTTGATCCTATCGCAGTGGTCAAAAAGAACACAAATCAACAAGAGAATTTTTCTATTTAAAGCATAGTCTCGGTGACTTGAACCACAATACCATTTTGGGTACTTTCTTTTTCAACAATTTACTCGTAACATAAGACAAGCCTGACCATGACTCAAATGAGCGTGATCACCACTGTGGTCTTGTTCGCTGCTTCGCTCCAACTGTCAGTTGGACAGCCAGCCAACAAAAATGCCCAGATTGAAAACTTTGCCAATCTGGCTGAGAAGATGTCGGATCGTCAACACACCAAGTACTGCGAACGTTTCGGTGCTGCCTTTGAGACCCGAGACGAACCTCTCTGGCCCAAGGTGCACGTGCAGTGCATTGAGCGTATGGTTAAGGATGGTTCCAACCTCCCAACTAACTTTCCCGTAAGTTTTCTACCCAAAAGTTATCTTAGCTCACTTGTGTTTATTTATGTTTTTTGAGACAGAAAGTGGACGATGATATGCGCAAAAAAATTCTGGCAATCCACCAAGTTTGCTCGACCATTGTGAAGAACCCGTGTGGTGTGGACGACTGGAAGAAGGTGAAGAAGTGCATCCGTGACGAGTCATTCAACACCAAGTTGCTTGACCCCAACAGCCAGCAAGGTTTGCCCAAGAACATGCCATCCATCAGCTTGGGTCTTGCTTCGAGCATCTTTGTAAGTTACTCTTGGTTGTTTTTAATCTATTTTGTCAAACTCAAACTTTATATCGATTTGATTCAGGATTGTACCGACAAGATTGTCAAGAGCGAGGCATAGAGACATTCTTCAATCCTGCATCGACATCTACTTTCTTACATCTCAATTATTCCATATTATATTTAAATTCTGTTGATGTATGATTTTAGTATTAATATTTTTAAATTAAAAATAAAATAAAATATTTTGAGTAGAATTGAATTGAATTTATTTAATTTCATTTTTGTGTATGAATTTCAAAATAAAAAACTTGATTATAATTTACTGGAATTTATAAAATATTAAATATAACTTTTTGGATATTGAAATTGCAACTAGACATAGTTTAAAATTTTATTTTACGTGATAATTTCAAGCCAATCGTTAACTTAAGTTAAACTTTGATTATTGTTTATTTGGAAAAATAAAAAGTTATAAACACTGAGATTAGTGTGATAATCATGATATGCATAGCACACATTTATTCCTTTTTGTGAGAGTGGCAAAAGCAGAGTAAGAGTGAATGACAGTACGTTCTCTGTGTACGGTCTTTATTCTACACTGTCACTCACAGAGTGAGCTGCAAATATATTTGCAAACAAAAAACTGACTTTGCAAATATATTTGTAAAAAATAAATTAT
>WURS02430872.1:0-15820 GCA_011762765.2 Rhinocypha anisoptera | reverse complement strand
AAAGGCAGTAAAAATAGAATAAAAGCAAAACTAGCAGTAGCTAGAGCACACGAAAAAATAGCTAACAGTAGAAATGATTACCAACACAAGCTATCTCTACGTCTCACTAGCGAAAACCAAGCAATAGTAGCAGAGACATTAAGAATAAACAACATGCTTAAGAACAAACGGCTGTCAAAACACATAGCAGATAGTTCATGGCATAGCTTTATAACAAAACTAGAATACAAAGCAAATAACAAAGGAAAGCATCTAATAAAACTAGATCAGTGGTATGCCAGTACAAAAACATGCAGCCACTGCGAAACAAAAAACGAAATGTTGACTCTAAAAGATAGGATATGGACATGCCCTAATTGCAAAGCCCAGCACGATAGAGACATAAATGCAGCAATAAACATAAAAAGAGAAGGGGCCAAAAATTAAAAGCGGCGGGGCACGTCGTTACAGCTTGTGGAGACCAGATAAGACTTGCCTATGGGCAAGCATAGGTCATTGAAGCAGGAAGCTTCGCCTAATAAGGCTGAGTTAGTCACTTTGAAATCTTCAACCAAAAATATTATACACAATGGCTATCGAACAAAAACCTACATGGAAAAAGAAAAAAAGAAGCCATTACAGCTGCTTTTATGGAGCTCTGGGGTAACGAAAATAAGTATACTTTTCCAATAGAAAAGAAATTGCAAGAAGTTAGCGCCGCAGCAGCACAAAGCCTTAAAAAAAAACAACCCTCGCTAGAAGCAAGAGACTGGTCGCAAGAAAATACCATCGATACCCTTGAAAAACAATTCTCTAGAGCCTTTAAATACTTCTTGCAAGGCTCCTATGTTCCAAAACCTGTGCCGGCGTCTTACAGCGCAGATGATTTAAAAGCAATACCTATGAATGCTGCCTATTTATACATCTTTTTAAAAAGCGAAGATTTTAAAAATAAAGATTTGCCTACTTTCTTAAAAAATATTAATAATATCCAATTTAAAGCTCGGGCTTTCAACTTTGGCTCAAGAATTCAAGATGTTTTCTGGGGATACTGCAAAAATATTTTAAATGAGGGCGTTTTGCCTTACAAAGATGAGGGTAAAATTGCAGCTAATTAATATTATTTTTGATCATCGCAGAATATTTATGCTCAAATCTTCTAAAGCTTCGTTTAAGATATCAAGTAATAATATTCTTCTATTATTGCCTTTAATATTTTCAAAAAAGATCTTTTGGTTGAGTAGAACTCTTAATTTATCTGCATCTTTTTATATATTCTAATTACAGCAACGTCTTTTTTATTGCTGCCGGCATTCTGGTTTCCATTATTGATAGCAGGTTTGCCAAGATGCGTATAATATGCAGATCCCTCTTTAGGCTTTTTAATCTTGTCAATTTTAAATTCCCTCTTCTTCATATATTTTTATTTTTTCAAAACTTCTTCTGTTAAATTTGTATAATCTTTAACGGCGTTCGATTCTGGATTATATTGCAAAATAGTTTTTTCTGCAGCTTGAGATTCTATTCTGGTACAGATACGTCTATGCGAATATCCGTATCAAACAGTAGGTCATCAGTCTCTGTCTTAATGGCATCTTTTATTGCTTTTGTTATAGTTCTTCTTGGGTTGCTTTTGGCTATAAAAATTCCTAATATTTCGAGCTTTGGATTGTAATATTCTTTTATTTCATTGACTAACGAAGAAACAACCAAGGCGCCTTTGTAGGTGTAAAGTTCGGGCTCAGCAGGTATCAAGACATATTTTGAGGCCGTTAAGGCGTTAGCAACTAAAGTGTTTTTGCTGGTGGACAATCAATGATAACAAAATCAAATTCTTTTTTTACCGCTTGCAGGATCTTCAGCAACATTCTTTCTCCTCCTATTCAATACCATTGAGCAATAGTTATACATAATGATAACATGTAACCGTTGCTAAAGTACATAAACTATAGAGAAGAAACATATACAGTACATGCATAACTACAAGTCAGTAAGCAAATACATCTTATTTAATATTCTGTTTAATTTTTATACATTAGTCTTAATAATCCAACAATTAGACTGTTAAATAACATATGACAGAAAAAGAAAAACAAATAAAGATGGACGGCTTTTTCAAAAAAGGAATAGTTCCTTCCAAACAAGTAGTATTCTTGCGAAAAGATCTGGCCGACAAATTAAAATATCTTGCATCGCAAAACATAATGAAACAGAAAATATCGACAGCCGACCTATTAAACAACATAGTTGAGCACTTCTTAGAAAAGCACAAAGAAGATCTAGAAATCTTCATAAAAAAATGTCAAGAAGAAGGTTCAAAAATCCTGAACCTTTAAAAAGAAAAAATAGCTCAAGGCTCCCGACCCTCAAATCAAATCCACCTTGCCAAAAATATTCTGTTGCAGAATCTTTTTCTCAGGGACAAGGATTCCAAGATCCTTCACAAGCTTCTTGTATCTACCAACAGTCCTACAAGAGCAATCAAGTAACTTGGCAATCTCACTAGCGCCTAGCCCCTTGGCGCTCAAATGCACAATCTTCTCCAGCCTAAGCCTATCATAGCCCTTAGGCCTACCTAGCTGCTTACCCTGCCTCCTAGCCTCCAAAATACCGGCTCTAGAGCGCTCTAAAATACACTTCCTCTCGTACTGAGCAAGAGAAGCAAAAACATTCATGACAAGCTCCCCAGCAGGCGTAGTAGTATCAACACCCAAATCCAAAGACCTAAAATGCACCCCCATACGCTTAAAATCCTCAACAAGCTTAAGCGTATGCACAAGACTACGCCCCAACCTACTAAGCTCAGTAACAACAACAACATCGCCTGCTCTAAGCATAGTAAGCATACTATTAAGCTCAGACCTTTCAATAGAAATGCCTGATTTGTTTTCAGAAAATATCTTTTGACATCCAGCTTGCTTCAATTTCATAATTTGAGCATCAACGCTCTGCTCAGCAGTTGATACTCTTGCGTAACCTATTTGCATGGTGGTCAGTAATGGAATTTAATAATGGCCTTTGAGGGAAATAATTTTTATAAGCTTTTTCCCCTCATCTATTTTATAAATTATCCTATGCTCTCTATCTATACGCCTAGAATAATACCCAGATAGATTGTGTTTTAAGGCTTCAGGTTTACCTATGCCTGTATATGGGGTTTCTGAAATAGAATTTATTATAGCTAGCGCTTTCTTAAGCTTAATTTTTTGACCAGATTTTTCGAAAAATTCAAGGTCCCTTTCAGCTTCTTCCAATAATTCTACCTTATACATCAAACTTATTTTTTAAATAAGCCGATAATTCTTTTCCATTTTTGAAAGTTTTAAAAACACCGTTTTGTTCTCTTTCTTTAATCATTTTCACAAACTCTGGATCATAAGGAGACTCTTGTTTTTCTTCTACACGCTTAAAAGAAACATTTAGCAATTTTAAAAGACCTTCTATTACTTTTTGTTTTTTTTTATCCTCTATTTTTAATTGATAGGTTGCCATTTGCAATGGTATTAATAGTGAAAGTTTGTTTTCTTTATTATACGACAAATAATATATGCATAAATATACGAAGAAACCATATATTTGTATAAATTTTATTTTACAGGGTCAAGAGGTGGTTTTGTTGCCACAAAACCCTCTTGACCTGCGGTGCTTAATTTCAAAAGGACAAGAATGAAAGACTCGCAAATCCGTTTACGTGTAGATTTGCCTACCAAAGAAAAACTCAAACAAAAAGCAAAAAAGACAGGCTTAAGTTTATCGGAATATTTAATAAAATGCGGACTAAATAGAAATCTACCAAAACAATTAGGGGAAAAAGAAATAGAAAGCGTAGGCTTACTTAAGAATAATCAACTTAACTACACTAGACTATCAAACTTTATCAAAAACAGGGACCTGACTGAATTTACAAGCGAACTCGATGAGTTAATCAAAAAATCAAAAACAGCATTAGACAAAATCCTCAACGGTTCATGATTAGCAAAGCAAGCTCAACAAAAGGATCCATACAAGCAATACAATACATAATGGACGACAAAGGCCAGGCAAAAGAGCTAAGTAGAAATTTACTATCTGGCATCACAGCTAAAGACATATTTGCAGAATTCAAAGAAGTGCAGAAAAAAAACATTAGATGCAAAAAAAAGACATACTCTATAGTACTAAGTCCTAGCAAAGAAGTATCTTTTACAAAAGATCAATTAATGATAATAACAAAGGAGCATTTGAAAAATTTGCATCTAGAAAACCATCCGTGGATAGCATATTTGCACCAATCGACAGCCCAACCCCATGTACATATAATAGCAAACAGAATCAATCTAGATGGCAAAGCGCATAATGATAGCTTTATATCCAAAAAGGCTCAAAATAGTGCGCAAAAAATAGCACAAACCTTAGGCTTAAAAACAGCGAAAGAGCTTTCAAAAGAAAGAAGAAAAAGCAAAGACTTGTCGAATGGTACCGGGTTAAATTTGTAAAACGTACTAAACACTTCCGCTGCGCGTCGTGACTTTCGCAAAAGTGGAAGATTATTCTTCGAAAATCTCCAACACTTTTGCGAAAGTATATTATAATGTTACGAGATCTTTCTTGTACAGGTAACCTTTACTACTAAAAAATCAAACTCGTCGGCATATTTCACAATATGGTAGTCTGATATTTCTTCATTAGGATCTTGTTTCCGTTTTTCTTTATGCCATAGTAGGATCCGAATGGTTAAGAGCAGCATGTACCGTGTATTTGTCTACCCTTGCTTTGTTCAGCGCTATTGTAGCCCACGAGTGACGCGCAGCATAAAAAGTTAATTTATCTAAGCTTATATTTTCTAGTGCTCCTATCTTCTTAAGATAGCTATTGACCACGGCGGTAAAGCAAAAACGATCTTTGAATATATGATAAAAATTGAAGGCTCTTTTACCTTCAGGATCTTTATATTTTTCTACTAACGGCCATATCTCCGGCTCTATTTTTATGCTTATTTCGGCTCGGTCTGCTCTGCGTGTTTTTGTTTTTGTTCTATTATAAGTGAGTCTACCATTTTTTATAGGCGCGCAAGTAAGTAAATCTACAGTATTCATGCCTATTAATCCAAAAGAAAGCAGAAATACATCTTTTACTAAATTAACATATTTACTACCCGCTTTTGTTTCGTCCATATATGGTATTTTACTTATGGCTTGAATCGTTTCTGCTTGTAAAGCACGTTTTTTAGGGGGCGCAAGTTTGGGCATTTCGAATTTTTTAAACGGTGAAAAGGGTATGTTTATTACGCCCGTGTCTTCGTCGTTATATTTATGCTTGGCCATATTATGCAATGATTTTATTGATTTTAAATATGCCCATTTAACTGAATTTTCTTGCGTCCCTAAATTCTTATTTAACCATAAAACATATGAATTCAAAAAATCAACAGTTATTTCATTGATATTTAATGCTCGTTGCTCTGTAAATCTCTCTAAAGAGTTTAATGTGCTAGCATAGCTTTTAGCTGTCCCTATCCTATTATTGTCTTCTAGATATTTTACGTGCTCTCTACCAAATTTTATGAAATCTAGCGAAAATGTTTTGCTAGTATTTTTATGATTGTCTATATGATTTACAATCTGATCCACGCTCATCACATCCAACCGCTCCCCTAGAGAATTACATATTTCTCGATATTTTTTTATTGTTGCATCTAAGCTGTCTAATATAGATTGGTTTTTGATCTTTAGACTTTTTGTTACGTCTTCTTTGCTTACATATATTTCTGTAGCTATGTATTTGATTTTACGTTTGTGTATTACTCTGATTTTTACTCTGTAAGTGCCATCCAATTTTTTGTGATGTTGATATATTACCGCCTTGATAGTTGCCATTTTTTGTTAATTATTTGTGAAACTTTGTAAAACAAATATAGGCTTTTTTGTGTCAGGTGTATTAATTTATTTTTGTAGTATTTATTGGTTCAAGGCTTGAAATGCTATTACACTGTTATTTAAACACACTTTTTTATAGTTTTTGCTTTAAGTGTTTTAGTTGGCTCAAGAAGTTATTAGTTTCTTTTTTCGAAAATAATTAATCACAGGTAAAAGGCTGACAATCAGCATATTGGTTTGCATTCATATTGGCTTCCGTGAAACTATTGTAAAACAAAGTAATGCAAAATAGTCAAAACAATTTCTTAAAGCCAAGTAAAACCAACAGACCTACAAACGCACATATTGCAAAACTGTACCATCCGTAACTAGCAACAGGCCTGCTTTCCACCTTAGTATCCTTTTGTTCGTTTATTTGCACCTTGCTAAGCTCTAACGAATCTTCAGATGCCGTCACCCTGCTGCTTGCTTGTGACTCTTTGAGGCTTTCTATAACGATGTGGCGAATCCTCTTTAGAGGCTTAGATAATGCTTTATTGTAAATCTCAGACATTGGTGTTTCTACACAATCGGACATATCCGAAACCACCCTAGGAACTACTAACGAATCTCCCTCATCAGGATAAAACTCTATATCTGTAACAACAACCCTCTTATTTTGCCACACAGAGGTGTTTATAGAATCTTCTGAGCGCTTAAAAGAAAATTCCTCTTTCTCTATCTTATCATCTATTACTGCATGCGTGCTTACTGCTTTTTTATAAGATCTGCAGCCGGCAGCCAATAAAAAGGCAGCCGGCAACAAAACAACCCAGCGCACGACCTTAGAGCATTGCTTGTTTATGCGAAAATTCTTTCTCTACATCGAAACAAGGGCAGCCTTTGCTCGAGAACTCGTAGTGCCCATGCACAGATGCTGAAGGGAACTGTTCCCTAAGATCGTTAACCAGCTTGTGCAAGGCTGCTTTTTGCGCGGGTGTACGCGTATCTGCTTCTCTGTCGTTATCGTCTAAGCCGCCAATGTAGCAAATGCCGATAGAGTGTTTGTTTTCCCCTAGCGTATGAGCTCCTATCTCAGAAACAGGGCGGCCGCGGTGCACAGAACCATCTAGGTAGATAACAAAATGATAGCCTATGGTTTTAAAGCCTCTTTCTTTGTGCCACCTGTCTATATCTTGAATGGTGTGATGCCTGCCGGCAGGCGTAGCCGAGCAGTGGATAATGATTTTATCGATATGTCTCATAGTAATAAATAGTTAGTTATGTTGTAGTTAATTATTTTTTTCTTTTCGGTTGTTAGCAGCTAATATCTTAACAAAGGCTTCTTCATTAGCGCTGTGCTGCATAAGTACGGGACATTTATAGGAATCCGACCTGCAGCTGCAACCGTAAGCTTTATTTATAGCCGTTTCGTTTTTAGCATTTTTAATTTCTAACATGTGCTTGTCTTGATAAATTTGTGTTATATAGCTATCTTTTCCTACAATAAGCTTTTGCATTTCCGTTAGTCTGCCCTCGTAATATTGCATCTGTTGTTCCATAGAGTTTATTGTATTCTTTAGTGTTTCTATGGTACTTTTTAGAGCTTCAACCTCTTTGGAAAAGGCTTCTGCATTGCGTAATCTTTTTTGTTGCTTACGGTACAAAAGATAAGTTAATATAGTACTGGAGCCAAATAGTAGCGATACTAAAGATGTTAGCGTAGATAGATCTAATAGTAATAACATAGTTAGATGAGTTTTAGGTTTCTTTATCTAATATTTTTTTAAGCAATATCTTTTCAAGATAGTTTATTTCGTTTCGCATCATTTGCCTTTCTTTAGTAAGTTTGACAATATTATAAGGGAGATCTTGCCCTAAGAAAGAAGCTTCGTGGCATTTAGTTATTTTAAAATCTGTATCTGCTAAGTCTTGCTTTAAACGCTCTATTTTAGCCCTAATTTTTTGATGGTCGAACTTTTTTATGTACTTAAATGATATGCGATCGCCGTTGTCATAGGGTTTAGGGACTAGGACATAATCTTGTTGCTCATCTATCCTTAATCTTGACTCATCTATTAGATCTACGGGTTTAAAATCATTTGCTTCAAGCATTTCTATAATTTCTTCCTTGCTGACGATACGCTTTTTGTTTTCACCTTTTGCGTTAGTGTAGCGCTCTTCTCTTTCGTAGACTTCTTGAGTAGTCAAATACCCATTTTTATTTATAAATCCGTAATACTGCATGGTTATAATTAAATTAAGATTATAAAATATTTATTATTAGTTATCTCATACTTTTACATAATCTTACAATCCAAAACTCACCTTCGGAGTACAGATAGTATCGATAAAAAGTAAAAGTCGCCGTGTATCGTACAGGAATATCAAAATACCTATAGTTGTATTCTCCGTCTGCAATTGTTTGGCCTCCGTATGTCCATACTCTTGTAAAGGCAGTTGCTTGTTGAGCTATGGTAACCACTCGGCCTGCTATTCCATCAGTTGGTAAATAAACATTTACACAATTACCATAACCACCTACATGATTTATAACAAGACTATCGTATCTGCCTATATATACACCACTACTCCAGACTTCTCTAATACTTAATACACTACCGTAAGACTTTAAATCCCAGAAAACTCCACCAAAAGCAGGAGCATAGCTATTATTATAAGCCACCCCATACACTCCAGCTATTAAGTAACTTTGCCTTAGTTTATCTACATCATCATATCCGCTTCCATATAAATTGCCATAAGCATTGCCTACTATAGCAGCTCTGTGCTCATTAACGCCAAAGTAACTACTGTGTGGTACGTTAACTTTTGTACCTGCGATATTGGCAAATACACCGCTAGGAGAAATATAGGAATCTCCATATATACCAGCATAATAATTTTTTGCTTGTGCTCTAACCGTACCACTTTGTGCGTCTAATGTTATTTTAGAACCCAGGGATACTACAGAATTGCTGCCCCCAGAATTTTCTGAGTCGATTTGAATATTGGCATTTTTTGCGTCCAAACTAATCTTATTTCCACTCCCTAAGGTGGAAACAATTTTACCCTTGCTATGATACCAGTCACCAATTTGCGCACTTTCAGCTAAAAGTAAGTTGGTAGATATGGTTTCGAACTGGGCCCCAAAGTTGCCCCAATACTTGGTATCTGTAGGCACTTTGTTAGTAAAACCTTCGCCTGCATCTATCTTAGCCACATAATAAATATCTCCGTATTTTACAGCATCGACTCTAGTAGGCGTGCCATAATAGATTTTACTGCTATCGTAAATCCCTCTGTAGACAAGTGCTGGGCTATCCCCTTTTGCAGACACTACTAGCCAATGAGTTGTTTCTGTTGGTAAAATACCCTTAAGCGGCTTTGCAAACGTATACCTGTAGGTTGAGCCTTTGTAAGTGACCTGGTCGTCAGTATAATAGGTTATGTCTTCTTGATAGACACCTCTAAATACTCCTATGCCCGAAACATCGCCAGAGCTACTTAGTAGCTTCACATTTGATAGTGTCAGCTGGTTTTCTTTAGTGCTATTCCAGTCTATTGAGCTATTTTCGTCCCCTATCCGGAACTTATTGCCGTCCAGGTCTAAAAAACTTTCTCCGTTAGATGTAACGATCCTACCTGTAGTTATAGTATTGCCATTTATTCTTGTAAAGCCATAGGTTGTAGTAAAATCCCTAAAGCCGTCTTGCTCGGAGCCTATTATGCCTATCTGAAAATAATAGTTGTTAGGATCCTCTTGCGGCTCGACTAATAATCTAGTTTGTGATACTACAAAGATGCCTAGATCCGATGTTTTAGAGCATTTGGCAAATACATAATAGCCTTCTTTATCGGTCAGAGTGTATGTTATTTCGCTTAGCTGCCACATTGTAGGACTGTCAGCAATAGATAAATGCACTAATTTTCCGCTTGAAGCATTAAATAAATTAGCATTAGCTTGATAGTTTGTCTGCATGGTTACATCTTCTAAGACAAACTGTTGGCTTTTAACGCCTACTGTTAGCATGCCTGTGTCTATGGAATTAGGCTTTATGTTCTCTGTATCGAAGTAGCCATCAGGATCGTAGACCATATTGCGCAGCTCCTCAGTAGTACGCCAACCTCTTTTAGCCTTATTAGGATCTTTGAGCTTGTTGTTTTCTATTATCTTCTCGTGCTCTGTAACAGCCGATATGGTGTCTGTAATAATGCTTATGGCACTAATGTCTGATAGCTCAAGAGTATAATCGTAGGCTTCCAGCAGGTTACGTGTTACTTTTTGTATTTGTATGTCTTTTTCTATGCCTAGCTTATCGTCTTTGATAGGCACGTAATTGCCAGGCAGGAATATATTAGCTATGGCGCCACCGGGCATATGACTTTTCAAATACATTTTATCGAAAGTTTGTTTGTACTGTGCCCTTGGTTGCTTGCGTTCTTCTAGCTTTTTTATTGCTGCTTCCCATAGCTTATTTTCAGCATCTGTTACATAACTATCAGGCAAGTTTATGTCTGTAATTTTATATTTATCGCCTTTGTTAATCCTGAAAGCTTCGCTGTCAGGATTAGGGAATTTTAAGCCTCTAGAGTCGCTAAATTCTATTATCGTGAACTTCTTATTATTATGGTCGTATTTACTCAGTTCAAATTCTTGGCCTGCCAAACTTCCAGTTGTAAATATTATTTTAGCAGAAACACCGTTAACGAGCCATTTGCTATTTCCATCCTTATCTCTTTCGTTAAGGTCAAAGTTCATGCTATTGTCATAGAAACTTAGGATATCTTTAGGGTCTATGTTGCTTACTTCCCCCTCTCTGGTAGGATAGATATCATCGAAAAACTCTGTGTCTTCGATTATGTCCCCTAATTTGTTGCTAAGGACTTGATCTTCTACGTAACGCTTACTTTCATCCCCTATCTTATCTAAAGGAAGTTGCAGGCGCTGAGAATAACCTCTATAGTCAGATGTGATGTTTTTATCGCCTCCTTCAACCCATAGGCGTGTTATTACAGTCTTGTCGTCGGTACGTTGTAAGTTAAGATTGTACAATCCTTTGCCTTTGCCGTATTCGAAGTACTTGTTGCCGTTAGGTGGGTTTATTTTTGTGCTATTCTTTCCTATTTTTATTATTCTTTTGCCCTTTACTTGCTCGATGTAAAACTCCTGCTCGTATTCTTTTATTACGCGCTGCAATACAGCTAAACAGTTCTCTTTACTGAAAGAAAGCGTTTTAACATCTGTATCTGGGCACGAAGCTTCGTCAAAACTCCACAAACTCCCAAAGCTCCTAGAGGTGTTTAGTGCTATCAGCCTTATGAAATCTACTAATTTACCAGTCAAATCAAAGGAGGATGAGGACGACCTGCCTTCTTTATCAGCGTTGCGATACTGCGATTTCATTAGCTCGTACATTACGCCCATAAATTGCACTTGATACGAAAACATGTTATCGCTCAGGCGTTGCACGCTAGGCTCGCTCCTTAGGAAATATTCGCGCCCATAAACTATTATCTTGTCGCCATAAGAAAAATTTAGCTGGCCTGCAGCTTTCATATTTATTTGCACAGTATCCTCGCCCATCAGTGTCATCTGCTGGGAGGCGCTCTCTAGGATACTTAGCGGCTCTTTGCGCATCAGTGGGAAGCTTGTCCCATCTTTTTTTTGTACTATAATTTGTTCCATAGGATGGTAGCATTGGTTGTGAATTCTTTGATGTCTTCTATTACTCCTGTTATTATTATTTCGTAGGTGCCTTCAGGATATCTATGACTTATGTTTTTATCCTGTCCATAGAAGTCGAAGCTATGGTAGCCATCGCCCCAGTAGATGTTAACAGGCTTGGTTGTGCTTAGATTTATGTCTACTGTATTATTTATCTCGGCAGTAAAGCTCAAAACTTTTTTTACAGGTTCGGGCTCTATCAGCTTAACAGAAAAAGTTCCTACCATCTTGCTATTGTTCCATTTTTTGCTTATTTCTATGGCATTAGGACAATACACCTCGTACACTAACGGTTTAGAATCTCCTACCATTATTTTTAATCGCCTGCTGCCTTGTTTGTCAAAAGCTGCCAGGAACTTTGATGAAGCCTTTAGAAAATCTTCTTTATTATCAGCTTCTAGGAAGCAATCAAGGGTAATTTCTCTAGCTTCGTAGCGTGGGCTAGAAAGATCCACAAACTCTCCATGGTAGTCGGGCCAAGGTATGGATGTTGGTTTTTTAAGCTGCAGTGAGGAGGTTATCCCCTTGCTGGCTGATACATACACGCCATAATCATGAAAGCTGATACCATCTAGGTAGTAGCTTACATCAGTATTTGTATTGTTCCTAGACATTTCCTTTTAGTATCTGTTTGTGTGTGTTTGTTTAATTTTAATGTCTGGCTGCTGATCTTTGTTGATAATTTTAAGATCCGCCTTGCCTCTAGTGTGTATTATGGCTTTGCACGGCCCTGAAGCTGTAATGCTTAGTTTGGTGTCATCAAAGGCATCTATGGTTAGTACCGCATTGCCCGATATGTTTATGTTAGCTTTGCTATCGTGGCGTAGGTACAGGCTGCTAACACTGTAGCCATCGTAGTTTAAGCTAGCTAGGCAAGACCCGTTAAGGACAACATTCTTTTGGTTGCGTAAAAACAAATTGTCTTGGTCTATGAAAACCCCATAAGGCTCTGATAGGCCTTTGAAGGTTCTTCTCAGGAATGCTAAGTTTGGGTAGTCGTTATTGATGCAAAAGTCTATGCCCTGCACATACATGTTTATTAGATCTTGGAGGTTTAGCTTGTTAGTAAACTTATCCTGCCAATCTTTGCACAAGCCTTTGGCTATGCCATCAGTTTTTAGTCTTTGTATTAGTTTAGTAGTAATCATTTTAGTTATTTTTTTAACTTACACCTTGTGATAGTAATGGATTAGAGTTTATTTTGTCTTCTATTCGTTTTAGGGTTTCGTTAGTGGATTGCAGGGCCTGGTTCGTGGCCGCTAATGCCTGGTTAGTTATTGCTATGTTTCTAGTGTTAGCAGCTACTTCAGCGTGGTAGAGCAAAGCCTGGCGCATGTTCTCTAAGCCATCTGTTTGATATATCGCCATCTGGTTTAGTCTACCAGCAATGATAGAGGCTGTGTCTTCTGTTACCCCTTTTATTGCTCCTGTTAGAGAATCTTGCTTGGTAGCCTCGTCGTCTTTTAGCCAGCCCCCTGTTGCTTCTAGGGCCGCTTGTGTTCTGTCCCCTGCTGCTTTTACCATGTCTTGAAACCTCTGCCTTTCGCTTTCGCTTAGGACGCCGTCACTCATCGCTTCACCCAGATATTTTGTTGCCTCTTCTATGCCTTTAGCTAGAAACTGCCGCTTGATAGCATCTACTACCGCTTTTTTCATTACTTTTTTTGTTACTTCTCCTAGTTTTTCGGCAGCATTTTCTCCTTTGATGTAAGCTTCTACTAGGGCATCACCAAATTGGTCTATGGCAGATTTGACGTCTGTGCCTGCTAGCATCTCCATGCGTTTGCGCTGGTTTTCTTCTAGTGCCTTATTTATATTTTCTTGCTGATTTTGTAACTCACCTATTTTGTTTGTATCTGAATGCTTTTTTCTTTTCTCTAGTTCTTCCATTTTTTTGAGCTCTTCTTGCTGCTGGCGTAAGTTGGCATCTTGCTCGTTCATTAACGCAAATACTTGGCTTGAGTAGGTGTTTTGTATTGCTGCTCCTAGCCTTTCGTAGTCTCGCTGCAAGGCCTGAACACCTTTTTGCAAGCTTTCTATCCCTTTTTCTTTGCTTTTGTCATTAGTAAAGATGTTATTGATAAAATCTGCTACCCCTACCGCAAGTTGTAAGCCTCCAGCTATTACGCCAAAGGTGTTGCCAGAGGCTAGAGATGCTCCCAGAGTAGCTACCCCCTGCATCGCCTTGTCGATGCTTTGCAATCCGTTAAGGAGGTCTTGGGCTGAGTCTCCAAGCATGTCTTTGATAGTCTGGGAGTCAGCAACGATGGAGCTGATGAAGCTAAAGCTCCCCTTGCTAGCATTTGCAAGGTTAGCCCAGTCTCTTTGTACGTCAGCAGCGGTTTTAGCACTTTCTCCTCTAGTTTTCTTGAATACTTCTGTTAAGGCATGGCCTAAGGCAGAAAAAGGGCTCTTTTCGATTAGCTTAGCTCTGGCTTCGTCTAACCTATCTTGCAGAGCTTTTAAGTCTGCAGGGTTTAACTGAAGGTTGGCATTAGCCATTTTGGTCTCTATTTCTTCTATTAGCTTGCCTATGGCATCTACACTTAGCGAGTCCAAATCGCTAAAGAGGTTCTTCCAGCTCTCTGTTTCCGTTAGCATCGAAGCGTTCAGGGCCGATAGTTGAGCTGCTTGCTCTTTTTTAACCCTTTCTTTGGTTCCTTCGTCCTTGGCTGCTGCTAGTAAGGCGCCATAGTATTTCTCTATGGATAGCTTTTTCTCTTGGTAGCTCTTAAAATCTGTTAATAGTTTTTGTTGTAATTGCTTGTTTATTTCATGTTGCTTGCCTTCCAGCATATTTTTAGCTGAATCTAGCTGGTCTTTGTTTATGATGCCGCTTTTGCCTTCTTCGAGCTCTTTTTTCTTTTCTAGGACAACACCAAGCTCTTCTGCTAAGTTGGAAGCGCCCGACAAGCTTTCTTGCAAACCTGCAGTGAAAGCGTCCAAGGGGTTTACTTGGTTTGTTAACGCCCCAAAGTTTGCTTTTAGCCCTATTAGCTTGTTTGTTTCCTCAGGGGTTAGGCCGATGCTTGCTTTTTTTTGCTCTAGGGCTGCTATTTGCTTTTGGATATACTGCTTATAGGAATCTCCGTTTTTTAGGAGCTCTGCAAATTGTTTGTCTGCAGCCTCTTTGCCCACATGCGCTACCCATTTGTAGTACAGTTCGTATTGCTGCTTTTTGTCTTCTAGCTGGGTACTAAATAGACTGTTTATTTGTTTAGTTAGCAATGTTTCCTCGTTTACTCTGCGTTCAGCAAAGTCATCTTTGTATTCTGTAGGCATCCTAGTGTCCATAGACTCGTAGGCTTTTTTCACGTCTTGTTCTTCTTTGTTTATAGCTGCTATGTTTTGTTTGTGCTGAAAAGTGGCTTGTGCTACTCTCTTTTCGTAGCCATCGTCCATAATGTCTATCCTTGATTGCTCCAGTCTTAGGTCGGCTTCTAATTGCTTTTGGGCTAATTCTTGTTGCTGCTTGAGGGTTTGTTCGTTAGCTTGGGGCTTTTGTTTATATTTCTCTTCTTTTTGTCCGAATAATCCTCCAATCTGCGGATATTTTGTTATGAAATCATCTTTCTTTGTAGTATCATCTTTATATATATTTTTGCTGCCGGCTTTATGGTATTCGAATGCTTTTTTAAAGGCATTTTCTATTTGTGGCTTTAACTCATCTTGCCGTTTTTTATCATTAGGTGCAATGCTTACTGCTATTATGCTGATAATACTTTCCAAGTCTTTTCGGTATTTATCATCATATTTTTTAATAGTCTCATTATACCCGTTAGTTGCAGACTCAAGTTTTTTAATAGACTCATTATACCCCTTTATGTCTCCTCTCGCTTTCTTGTTTTCACTCTCTTTTTTGTACTTATCAATTTCTTTTTTGTATTCGTAAATTTTATCTTGCTGAGGTCTTAATGTAGTTGCCAGATCGTTTAGGTAGCCTGTAAAAAATTTATAGTCTGTATCTGTTAATTTTTTTGCCCATTCTGCTATCTTTTTGATGTAATTAGCGCTACCGTTTTTACTAAATGAACCGTCCCATTCTTTTGTATGCGAGGCTTCTTTGAGTTGCGCTGTAGTATTTTTACTTAATTTTTCTAATTTAACATTCGTTTCTTTATCTATCCTTTTTATTTCTTGTTCTTTTAGTCTTGCAACATTGCTTGCTGTAATGGCTATTTCTAATTTTTGGTACTGCTCGTTTATCTTACTTAGTGCATCGCTTTCATTCAATAACTCTAAGTTATATTTGCTTAGCAAAGGATTTAGTTTTTCTAGT
>WURS02430852.1:0-15821 GCA_011762765.2 Rhinocypha anisoptera | reverse complement strand
CCGCTTCGTGGATCCTTCATCATGACAATGCGCCGGCCCACACCGCGTTCATTGTCGTTGACTACCTGGCGAAACACGGCGTGGCAACCCTGCCTCACCCACCCTACAGCCCGGATATCGCCCCCCCGGACTTCTTTCTCTTCCCCAAGCTCAAGACCCCTCTGAAAGGGCGTCACCACGGGTCGGTGGAAGCTCTCCAAAAGGCCGTGACGCGTGCTCTAAAGGACATCCCGGAATCAGCCTTCCAGGAAGCGTATGCTGCGTGGAAAACTCGCTGGCAGCGTTGTGTCGATGCCCAAGGGGGCTACTTTGAAGATTTTTGAAGCGATGTACCTATATGAGAAATACATTTTTTGTTCTCGACTCAGTCCTACTACTTTCAGGACACACCCTGTATATAAATATGATTATTAAGAATCCATATTTTACCTGTACTTTCAAACCTGATTTCTTTATTTTTTTCTGCCCTGGCACAGCATTTCTTACCAATAGAGAGTATACCCTTCTATGATAATCACTGAGCTCATTTTCGAGAGGACGGCCACTACCATCATTTGTGCTCCATTCCAGTCCTAGGGCTGATGCCTTACCCTTGGTGGCTGTCTTAATGTCATGCCATGTCTGTAAAATAATGTTTCAATTCTAGCATATAGCACGCTGAAGTAGTTAAATCATAATCGAAAATAAGATGAGGTAAAAAGGAAATCAATATTTAGAGCCTACTTTATATCAGAGAGATATTTGTCAAATAGCAAGAATATGAAATCAAATAGCACGTGGGTTGAATTCATATAATATTAATAAAACAGCTATCCTTCATTTACAGGTAAGAAACATTCAGATGCTGGTGATAATATTGAATAGTTGATTAAAATTTACTGAGAAAGCAAAATAAACGAACAACTTAGCACCATACACTTTTACTTAAAAAGGAAATGATCTTCATTATACGATTTTGCAATAAAAAATACATAAATAATAACTACCTTCGGTTAAAATGGTGATTACTTATGCTGCAAGAGGCTAGACCACATTTAAGAAATTTGTTTCTTTTTATCCATAGGACATTTTATATTTAAATATATTGATTTATATAATTATTTATATAGTATATAATAAAAAATATAAATTAATGTATACATGCAATCTAATACTGATTAATAAGGATATTATTATTCTAATTAAAGACATTTTTTTAAACTAGGCTCCAGCAGCTATTTTGAGAAAATTAAACCAAAATGGCATTAATTTTTATTGATGGAATGAAAAAGACATTTTTTTTATTCCTGAGAATGGAAGTACATATATTTAGGATTTGTATAGTAAAAAAGGTATTAAGATTAATTTACTCACTTTTGTTAATAATACTTTAATTAACTAACCATGTTTTCCTAAATATGTTGTAAATACTTTGTATAAGGAATTTTTAAAGACTAAAAAAACAATTTAAGGGCTCATGAATTTTTTCCTGAGACACCTATAGCCTTGGATTCATAGCTGCAAACTGAGAGGTAAACTTTATAGTAAAATATAGTACTTAGAGAAGTTAGCCCCGTTAATGGAGGAAATAATAGTATTATAATTATTAAAAATATTTAATGAATGAACTTGCTTTAGGTTTGAGAGACCATAACTGAAAAACTATCATAGATGGTTAAATAAAATGTTGAGTTGTCATTAAAATTAATGGGGGAATATGTAACAAATTTTGTCAAAATCCGAATAGAAGGGTAACAAAACCTCATTTTTGTGGTTGAATTGAAATGGAATTACCCAAAGACAATTCAACAAAATCAAAACTTAATGAACTAATGGTATCAACTGGCTTACTAAGTGAAATTACAGCAAATAAATTGATGTCCTTAATTCAGACACACAGGCAAAAAACGGAAAACGTGCTTATTATGATAGCTCTACAATAATAAAATTATATGTTCTTCAATAAAATGTTATTTCCTGCCTAAATGAAAACATCACCTGAGGAAACCGATTGAAGTTAAATATGACAAGATTGCTCTCACCTTTCTCCATTCCTTCCATGTTTTAGATGGACCACCACATGCATTTAATTTTACTGATAATTCGTGCCAGAAAGCAGCATTCTCCTTTGAAAACTTGCCGTGTGCTAAGTTATGGTTACCTAAATAATTATAAAAACTTTCGTTATTAACTATTATTCATTTTGAATGATTAAGAATTTCGTTCTCGGGAGGTACCCAAAACATAGTTTTCACTAGCAATGAATCTCAGAAATATTTAATGTATTACTTACTTTCTACAAACTCCAAAATCATCCACTTCTGCACCTTGCTAAGTTTCTTCGACATGGCCTGGACGTGTTCAGCAAACAACACCAAACGGCACTACGGCCACCATACAGATGACACAAATGTAAACAAAGCCGTGCTTGTTATTATTGTTTTGATCGCCGGAGAGGAATAGTTTGCTTATTCACCACGTTTTCGTGACAGTCTACTGGCCGCGGATAGAAATTTGATTCTTCTAGATTGATACGGTTTTGGATACATCTCCAGCAAATATGTTAGAATAGTTTTGGATATAAAATGTGAATTTTTATTAAATTTTTGAAAAAAATTTGACCAGGTATTTATTTTATCGACACCAATACTTGTTAATAGTTAAGTTTAGTAACAAGTGTAGAAATTTGAGGATCCAGGCAAAGAAATTCCCACCATAAACCTGTTGATTCCACTATAACAACTTTTTAAAAGATGAACCTTGTATTTATTTATTGAATACATTCTGGCAAAAAAGATGTTGGATCGTACCATGCAAATAAGTGAAGTATCTATTGTTTTTTGGGTTTTTCTTCGAGTTTACCCTGTGATCGAATACATTTACTGCCATCTATGGTCGAATGTTTTAACTGGGAACAAGGAAAAAGTTTTTGAAAATTATTCTGGGTTTCAATATTCCTTACTTGATATCAGTTTCACATCATTTCACAGTGATTGCACACGGCGTTGTCAAAAATATCACTAATGTGAATGCGAAAGCGCATTACGTTCAACCATTTCAATGATTGTTCGATTGCCTGTGAATATATAATTGTGTTGTTGACCCTAGTTTGCTATTTCTTATATTGTTTCACCGTAATGTCAAGCAATGAATTGTCAGAGAACAGATCAGTTTTTCAACACACCTATCGGTGAAGTTAGCTACGGCATAACAAATTTCCTTAAGGAATGCCTCATGGAATCAGAAGGGTGGAAAATTCTTGCCGAGTCTTTTGGTGTATTTAGGTAATGTTACCTTATTCAATGATTGAGTCAAATTGTTTATGCTCGTCACATATGATAGTTCCCATATTGTCACAATGCCGAATGGGAATGATGTTCTTATAAATCCTTCTGTTAACAGCAAGGTCGATATTGAACAATTTGCTCGAGATGTCTCGCCTGCAGGACGTTTGTTGTCGGAATTATCCATTCGTCTTTGTACAGTGGGAATTCTTACAGAAAAACTTCGATTTTGCAAACTATACATGGCCCTCTATGCCATTTGCGGTCCAGGTAAATATGTTCTATTTGCCTTTTAATCTATTTAGTGTGGGAAATGTGATAAAACATGCCCAATTTCTATTGATGATTAATTATTGGCCACCATATTATAACTCCTTTAATTATACAGAGCCTTTGGTAATAGTGAAACAACCATGGCAGATTGAACTGAGAGGTTTCACTGCTGCCGACAGCAAGGAAAGAATATTGTCAATACCATTTGGCCTCACCCTAAGACTTGAATGCAGAGCTCAAGGTCTTCCTCCACCTGTGTATGGTTGGTTCAAAGACAATGAAGAATTGCTCAATCAAACAGGGGAGATCCTAGAAATAAAAGAATTTGGGTCAGTTGAACAATTATGTTGAGAAGAAGTCCTACATGAAGGTGATCCTAAAAACCCTATCTCTGGTTCTGAATCATATATTAATGATGTTTTTGTAATAGAGTTACCAGGATGATTTACATATTGAAGATTTCAATAATGATGACATGGTAAAATTCCAGAAAGTCGACTAGCACATATTTACCAGTATTTAACAAAATTATATACTTAAAATATATTCTATTAATTGTTGTTGTAGTGATAATGTGTGATTCTTTTTTATCAACCCTCTTGAGATCACTAGCTGTAGAGTGAAAATGGAACCTGGAACTTAGGGAAGTTAATGTATTAATGCCCAGGAACAAATGTTTGTAAAACATATCTCAGAGGCAGTCAATGAAGATACTGAAACCTTAATCAGTATTTTAGATAAATGAAAGATCACTTTTCCATGAAAATATTACTTTTTTGTGGAAAAGTACTCTTTCATTTATCTAGATTGATTCCTTCCACCACATCTCACCTGGAACTGTGAATTTTATTTGTTCAGTAGTATTTGAAAAAGACCTCTTTGGAAATTAAGGAAATGTTTTGAGTTTTGTATCAAAGGCCTAATGCCACCACAACAAGATGCCTTACAGTAGAAATTATGTAATGAAAGTTCATCAAAATGAATTCAATGTGAAAAAATAAATGCTAGGATGGTCAGATGAATGTCTATTCTGGCATCATCAGGTAATTCAGCAGGCTTATGAACAAAATAATTTAAAGTAAATAAATATAGTCAAACATAATGTTCCACAAACAAATATTATTCTACATATAGCTAAAAGATTTCTGTTGTGTGTATTCAATGCATATGCATGTAATTTTTTATTTAATGTGAAACGTAACTAATGTATTTTTGACTTACCTATTTATTTTGTAGATTCTTCAGCATTATTAATATTTTTTGCCATTTGAAATAATGGCAAGAAGATTCAATAAAGAATGATGTCATTAAAATAATGGTGGCACAGCTATTTTCTATGATCCACTTGAAGAAGATTATGTGACTACTTTGTCAAATAATGAGTAATAAGTAATTTGTGGCTATATATATTTTTGTAGCATAGATGTCATTATTGTAGCACATGTTATGAAATGTATTCTTATCTCTACTCTCTTAAAATAAGTCCTCAAGATATTGGTGAATACTGCTGCCGAATTTCCCAAACATTGGTGCAGCAAGGGACCATAGTAGAGGTTATATCTGATCCTATTGAGGTGGACCTAATGCCCCAACTTCCAGAAATTGTTCAACAGCCTACACACGTAACCTGTCGTGAAGGGTCCTCCGCTACACTTACATTTTCATTATTGGATTCACATGCTATCAGAGATGTCCAATTTCAGTGGTTCAAAGGAAATTGTTTATTGCCGCAATGTACAAGAAAAAACTTGGAGGTACGTGAAAACACGTTTATGTTTGCATTGGATTTAGAAATTTATATGTATTATGAGTCACAGTATTGTACCTAATAGAGATACAAGAATCCCGTCAACTATTGCATAGTACCACAGATATCCAATAGTTAAAATATTGAGGCAATAGTTACATTTAGTATTAAAGTAATGAATGTCACTTCAGCTTCATGTGCCTCCAACCTCTCTCCTAGCTTTCTAAAGTCACCTTGCACGCTGCATAATAACATGCACGAGCCTGTGCATGCTCTCTTTGGAAACAGTATTGCATGCATGATGGAATCAGTCAAATGAAAATCAGCCTTGCACAGTGCGTGACGACATTGCATGCTAAAGTGGGCAGAGTCTGTGCACAGAGGATGCGCAGTGGCATTGTTTTTTTAGTCCTGCCAACTGTGTGATCATTGTTTTCACAATGCAAGCAACTTCACAGATGTGGTACACGGCACTTAATAACAACACTTACTACTTTCACTTACCAATAAACTACTATTTTCCACTTCCAGATTTCTGGCTAATTGTCACTCAGGGCACCATTGAATAATTTCGCATGCAATATTTTTATAATATATCTACTTTAATATAACTGCCTGTTTGTCATGGTAATATGCTCTTAAGTATTGACAAAATGATTTTTTAGCTCCAAAGAGGTATCTTCCTATTTCACGTAACAAACATGGCTGACATGCTCTGATCATGCATGCTGAGAAAATTTAGAACATGTTTTAATTTTTCCATGTATGATCCCACAATTCTGGGAGGTATCATTTCCAATGAAATCATGTATTGTGTAAGGTGGCCTAAAGAACTATATTTCCCTCCTACTGCTTGTTTACAAATTATCCTGAAATCTATTACAGTATACAAACACCCAGCACCTCTGAGTATCCCTTCGATCCAC
Organism: Rhinocypha anisoptera; assembly: GCA_011762765.2. Classification (NCBI taxonomy): domain Eukaryota; kingdom Metazoa; phylum Arthropoda; class Insecta; order Odonata; family Chlorocyphidae; genus Rhinocypha; species Rhinocypha anisoptera. The sequence goes on along the minus strand of WURS02430852.1, from coordinate 9,612 downwards.
ATTTCCTGTAGTACGATTCACTTTTCCTGTAGTAACTCCTTGAATCCCCAACCATGGATTAAACAAGAATATAGATGAAGCTTTGTCATCTCAAAGTAAAACCATTTTTTTTTCACTGGGTAGTCATCAGAGTGGTTAATTTTTTTGGGAAAACTGTATGCGGTGTACAATAAGCATAACTTTTTAATTTGACATATTTATCACATCTGGAATTCTTACTCTGGAATGCCTACCAGTGTAAGAAGCAAGCAAAAATTGTGGAAAAGAAAGGAAAACAATGCTTTATAAGTTAAGTACATTTTCTATAACTAAATAAGTATGACATTATTTATTCAATGTAGATATGTATACCTAATCTCTCCTTATTAGATAGGTTTTATATATATTCTCATGTTATGTAATTGCAAGGTTTCTCTAATACTTCCCAATATGAAGAAATTCTGGGTGCATGTTAAAAAATCAGACAAACTACATAATAGGATGTTTTACAATGATAATGTTGCAGATAATTATAGGGGTATTTCAAATTTCTCATAAGTTTAAGTTAATACTCAACCTAGTCAATCTGTAGACTTCAATTTTAGGGTTACAATAATCTAAGCACTAAACACCTTTCAATTAGCAAAATATTGAAAAAAACTAGCCACCCTGGATACTACCAAAGGATCTGCCCCCAATGAAATTCCTGCTCTACTTCTGAAAAACTGTCAGAATGCTCTTACTTATCCCTTGTGCATAGTTTTAATAAATCCCATTTCCTGTGACTTGTTCAAGTTAGGCCATATAGTTCCTATTTATAAAACTGGTGATATAAGTGATGTATGTAATCATCCTATTGCTATTCATTCTGTAATGGTAAAAGACTTGTTGTTGAAAAAAACTAGATATTTTGTAAATAAGAGTTGTCATCAACAGGCAAAATGGATTTATCCCTGGTCATTCAACAACTACTGACATACCAGCATGTTATTACAGAAGTTCTTGAAAACTCATTCCAAGTAGACTTGGTGTATACAGACTTTCAGAAAGCTTTTGACAAATTAATCATAAAATGTTACACTTTAAACTTGAGACTTATGGAATTTATGACTCCCGTTTGGATTAGTTTTTGAACTAGGTATCTTCTCAAAAGAAAGTTATACTGAATGGTGTTACTTCAGTCTCATTTGATGCTCCATCAAGAGTACCTCAAGGCTCCCATCTAGGTCTCGTATTGTTTAATCTATTTATGAATGATAGTAGTTTGCATTTAAAATCTGAAAATAATTTGCTGTATGCAGTTAATATAAAAAAAATTTGAAATCAAAAGAACCCCTAATGATAATTTTGGATGCAAGATTGCCTAAATAAGTAAGTAGTCTTAGCAAATGGTGTGACAATAATCTTATGGTTTTAAATGTTAATAAGTGTTGTGCAATTTCCTTCAATAGGAAAGGGTTGCCTGTGATTTATGATTACTCTGATAATTCACTCTGCAAGGTCAGTAATATTGTAGATTAAGGAATTTTATTTGACTCTAATTTAAATTCAAACTCATATTCAAAATAATACACTTTGGGCTTATAGAACTTTAGGGTTTGTTTGGAGGTTCTCCAAGGACTTCAATAATCTGCATTGTATTAAAATACTTTCTTCACTTGTCCATCTTATTTTAGAGTATGGTGCAATTGTGTGGTCACTATAGTAAAAGGTTCATGAGTTTTTGCTAGAAAGAACTCAACATTAATTGGCATGTATGGTTTCAGTTAAATTTACACATTAAATATGTCGGCACTATCATTGCATAGGAGACAGGATGGACTGATCTTTCTTTCTCGCTTGTTAAAAAAAGAAATTAACTGCTAACAGTTACTTGACCTAGTGCATTACCATGTGTCTAATGTATACACGAGACGTGATAAGTTGTTCAGTCTTCCTCGCCTCTAGAGGAGCTATATTACCAATTACCAATGTCTGATTACAAAGAGATGGAAATCTAACATGTAAGGGTTTTGACTTTTTTAATAGTTCCTTTTTGAAATTAAAAGACTATAGCCCAGTAAATGCGTGCAATTCAGGACTTTAATTTGCAACTGGATTAGAGGCATCCTAAATTGTAGGCAGTGATATAAGCTTGCCTATATACTTTAAAACATTGAAAAAGTGTGCGTTAGCAAATGGTGGGGGTCCAAAGTTTTCGAAAACATGTTTTTCGCTTCTGCAAGCTACAGTATCGTTTGTAGAGAGATAAGTGCTCATACCTTTTTTTTAATATATTAATAGGGCCTACCATTTGAGTCACAGTTCATTTAATTTGGTCAATAAGTTTATGCAAAACTGTTAAAAATCCATCAACAATGGCTATTTTTTGCAATGTTAATTATTATTCGAAAAGAAACTTTTTTTATATTATTATTACTTTAAAAGAAATCATTTTTAATTATGAATCAAATTAATATTCGTTAGACTGTTTCAATTAATTTGTTGCTGAGATATGAAAATTTGTTTATCCTAAAGCCATCAATGTTTATTACTCTTGACTTTTTTTGCACAAGCATTCCAACTCTTTTAAAGACATCTTATTTAATTTAAAAAAATAATATTTAACCCTTCGTTCATTGATTTAAAAAAGGGACACCTTTTACTTTATAAACAGTAAGAGCTGCAACACCCCCTGTTTACTGTATGAGTTTATAACTGGAGACTATCAATAGATAGATTCAATACAAAGATTTTGAAACCCTCCCTAAAGGTTTTGTTTTTACATGAAATTTGTTTTGATGGATCTTAGCTATCAGCATTCTGCCTGAGGGAGAATGCATCACTGACAGCTTTCTCATCATTTCCATTTTATTTAAAGAAGGGAATTGCTCTATCCTTAAGTTAAATATTTTACTAGGTCAAATTCATTACATTTATAGTTGTTAAGTACTACAGTATCAACATTTTTATAGTTATATGTAATATGAATCACAGGATAAACTCCAAGCACAATCTAAACTATGTTTAGATTGGAGAGAGATTATTGCTAGTGGAAATTGGAATTTATGCTGAATAGTGCAGGGCCACCTAAATCTAGGAAATAGATTGCCAAAATAAAACTTAAAATCAGTGAAGCTAAATATAGGATTTTGCCTTTAAAATTCAATTTATTTAAATGTGAAAGAAAAAATAGGTCCATCGCTATTTGTGATTAAAAGAGTATTGTAATGATTTTGCATGATTTATAAACAAAAATTATATTAAAGTTGGAGAATTTTTGTTTTCTTATTTTTGCTCTAATATGCCACAACTGATACTTTTCTTGTCAAACTTTGATTATTTTTTATATTTCATGTTATTGGCTATCATATGCAAAAAAATTAAAGTTTCAGTAATCTATAACTGCATTCTTTTTGCTGTACTGAACCATTAATGTTGACTCACTACATTCTACTGCAATTCATCATAAATGACACACAGACATGAGTTTCCAAAATGAAGTCATCAATGAAACATTCACAATTCAGTTATTATGTTACATTTATTTATACCATTTTAATGCTACAGAATTTAAGCTCATTTAATATTTCGGAAAACCTAGGTTTATTAACACTAATCAATTGTGAAAGGCACCACCAATATGGTGGATGGTTTATTCGTCACACCTTCATACTGATACTGGCTACCTTATTGTAAGGCTCCATCTATAATCTTACTTAATCTATGTTTCCTACTACATATGCTATTCTATTCCTACTACTATACCTATTATTTTGTTAGTTTTTTCTTTCCATTCATTTTATATTCCCCACTCTTCACACATTCTCACCTCAATATCCTCCCATCTACACTCTTCTTCCTTTTTCTAGGACCAAATTTCTGAACTATACCTTCAAACCAAAGTTTTTCACTTATCTTTTCTTCATATATCTAAGTTCAATTCCTTTCTTTTCATAAAAGTGTCTGTTCCTAATGCAATTTTCTACTGAAGTCTCAACTGCTATGTTCATTTTCCTCAAATATAATAATAATAAATTAAATTGAAATTAATTGGAATTAAATTGTCTCTATTCCAATGCATGTACTTATAGCCTTATACTTAACCCTTTTGCTTCAAATGACATACACATTCATTGTTCAGTTATTATCCCCTCAGTCTGAATGATATACATAATATATTGGTTGCTGTGCCTTAGCCAGATGTGAAGCATCACTGGTATATTTTCTTTCTGTTTCGACTGATCTCTGCAGGACATCTAACACAAACTTCCCTCACCTCCTGGGCAGTGATTACTTGACCCTTGCGTGCTCTGGCACCCCCTTTCTTGGAATTGGTTCTTGGTCAACTTTTTGTTTGTCTAGTGGTTTTTTTAAAAAAGCAGTTTATACTGCAATGGCTTTTGACTTTTTGAAATGGCTTTACCTTGTGCAGCCTGATTTATTTACATGTTTCAAATGAGACACTTATTCTTCCAGTCTACTCTTTTTTCCTGTGAAACTTAATTTTAGTCCTGGGATTTACTCTTAAGCTTTTTCAAAATATTCAGGTCAAACTAATTTTTCCTGATTCTATTGCATATGTATAATCTGCTGCATAAAGCTGTTATCTATAGCTCTTTTTCCTATTTACCACTATTATATAACCTGTCCGTCTGGCTTTTTTTTAAAACCATACTGGTATATGAAATAGTTTCCGGCGTGACTTCGTGGAACTGCTTCATGATTAAATGAGACATACTGGTATGTTTCCTCCTTGGTTCAATATTTTAGAGATACTCTTTAAAATCACATTTTCTGCTTGCATCATCAAACTTCTTGCCCTATTTTTTCAAACATTAAGCTAATTCACCTTCAGGGGGTTAGGGAGTAACACTGCTGTTTCCACATGAAAATTTATTTGTAATGACCATGGTTTCCTAGTCATGCAACATCATTAGGTTACAACATGGCTATGAAACCATGGTACATAATTACAAATAAATTTTCATGTGGAAAAAGCAGTGTTACTTCCTCTACCCCCTGGATCTCCACAAAGTTCTGCCACTGTGCCGTGCATTTACTTTTAGGATCAGAAGTCATGTCAACTTATATAAGTCTTTGAGCGAAATTCCTTCATCACAAATTCTTTAAATGATCTCATTTAGCCTCTAGCTTTCCTAAATTCTAAAAGGCTAGTTTTCCTCCTATCTTTAATAATTTTTTTGCACAATATGTATCAATACCAAAACTTCTAGTTTAACTTCATATGTAGTACTTTTTCTATATCATTATATGGTTTATTTGATATTAAAGTATCATCTTCTGTTTATTTTTATTATTTTCACAAGTTGACCATTTGGTCAGGTGGTAACATAAAATTACAAGTTAGAGCAAACAGAATAGAGTACAGAAAAACAATTATAAAAATACCTAGCTCTCTTACATGAAATGATTTAGTTTTAAACTCTTCATAAACAAGCTAATATTACTTGAAAATGGCTTTAGAATTTCCTTGGGTGCTGCAATCCTCTAACCATCTATTAAAAAAAGGAATATTTTCCTGTATTAAAAACACCCGGTAGGCTCTATCTTAACAACTAGTCTTTCTCATCAGATAACATGGCTTTTTCAATCTTTCAATTGAATTCTTCCATGCAACATCCCCAATATAGGATAATTTACATTACGATACTGGATAATAAACACTTCTATTATACATTCAAGTGTTAAGGTCAGTTCTATGTACTTAAAGAGTTCAATATGTATTCCTACCATAAACCCTGAATTTCTTCTTCAGGTTCTTCTTTTCTCCTTTTAAGGCCATCTAGGGATGTCTCAGTCAATTTCAATTTCTTCATTTTATTTTCTTTCCCTCCAGTACTCTTCTTCAGGTTCTAATAATTTATGTCCTGTGTTATATCTTACATTATAGATAATATTTCCTGCTTTTTTCAGCTGCCAATGCTTAAACTGTGCAGTGTGCATGTTTCTCCCTGTCTCTATATCTTTTTGATACATATGCTCTGCTCCTTTCGCCTTGCTTCCTATGTCTTATTAACCTCTCAACTCATTTTATCATTAACCTCTAATTTTGTCTTTCTCCCATCATGTGTACTTCATATTTCTACTTCCTTCTTTCAGCCCTCTTCACAATCATCTCCTCAACTATTAATTAGCTATTTGATCACTCTTTCTAATACTTTTTTCAGTAGTTCTCTTTATACTGTCATGACATATGGTACTTCACACAATTGTTCCACTGTTCTAATTGAGCAGCCCTTGTTTACATGTTTAGTTATCTAAAAAACACATGAAGAACAATTTCCAGATAAGTCTGCAACAGGCTTTAATTGTAAGGCCCTGTCTAATATAACAATTATTGATGAATTGGTACTAACAAGTTGTAACCTTAATTACAGATTAAAAGTGTCTCTGTGTGTGATGAAGGGGATTATAGATGTTACATAACAAATAAAGCAGGTGAACTGTGGACAGATTATGCCAAAATAGCGGTATGTGGTTTACTTTGAATTGAAAGTCTTGTTAAAATCATTTAATTCAAGATGATTTTTTCAAATTAAATCTTATATGTAATTGCTTATATTCTAGGTGTATCGATCTCCTGACATAGGTAAGCTTTTTCAAATGTAATTAGGGTAAATAATTAGTATGTTAATTATATACTCGTATGTATAGATTTTTATGGTACACTACTCTGTCCTCTGCTGACATCAAAGAAGTCACACAAGTTGTTACTGGTGATCATTAGTACTCGGAATTGTGTTAAAGATTTTGTGGATAAATAGACAAACTCTTCTACTTCAAAATTTGTACAACAGGAAAATCAAAATGTTTCATTAGTACAAAGGCATTCAATAAAAATTTTTTTCTTGCGCCTTCGTTTTTGGTTACCACAGAAATATTTCTAAAATATATGAGCCTCTCATATATTTTTTTGTGTCATATCTATGTCCTTAGGAAATTGCCTCCGCCCACATAAATATGAATGGTGAAGAATATAAAATGAAAAACAAAAATGAAGAACTTGCAAGAAAAAGCTTATAAATACAAATATTTTTGTTTTTTATAAACATGAATATTTATAAGCATAAATATTTATAACCATACATTGTTATAAGCATAAATAAAACCAAGTCCTCATTTATTTTTTTCCATCCTACCCAGAAAAAAATTGATTACAGCCCATTTATTAAATTTGCAGACAAATAGTCTTAGGCGAGTGAACGATACCAAATTTCTTGGTCTCTTCATTAATGAAAATTTAAGCTGGGATCTCCACATAAATGTTTTTTCATCTCCATTAGCATCTTCAAATATGGCATTCTGACCTGGGGTCAATCACCAAAGGAATTATGCCAATTTAAATTACAAAAATTGGGCTATAAGTATCATATTTAAAGCTAAAAACATCGAGATTTGTTTTGAAAATTACTAATTCTTCCTTTACCCTGTTTATATATTTACCATGCAGTGATCTTTATCACAGAATTTCAATCAAAGTTCAACCATAAAAGAAATCAGGAAAAAAATCAGGAATCATGATTACACAACAAGAAATAGAAAAGATTATGCTGTAAAACAACATAATCTTACTCTTTGCAGCTCAGGGCCGATAGCCATGAGTTGTAGAGTATTTAATAAATTACCCAATTCACTGAAAGATGAAAATGCAACTCCTAAGTTTAAAGCAAATTTGAAGCAGTATCTGTTAAATCATTGTTTTTATTCTGTAAATGAATATCTTAATGAGGCTAATTATGTGTTGTAATTTATTTTTACTGCTTGCCTTCTGTATTTTCTTTTTCTGTAATTTTTTCTGACGGGTCCAATATATGTATGCAATTGCATATCTCTTGCAACCAATAAAAATATTATTATTCTTGCATTAAATGACATTAACAGATATTGTTGACGAATATACTTAATTATTTATAAATTATTTCCCTGTCGATATAAATGTTTCTATTTTATTACACCTGCTTCATTCCCCGTAAACCCAATAAAACTTTTATTGCATGTATGAGTGTACTTGGGAAGGAAAGATAGAGAGACAAACAAAAAACACTTGAACACTTGCAAGAATTGGGTCGAACTTCTCGACGGGCGGACTGTCGCTGAAATGTTTGGACTGAATCACTGAATAATTTAACGTGTGAATAGTAACGTTCCAGGAAGATTATCTTCAATAATTATTCTGAAACCTGTCACAAAAATGTTCAGAAAATTTCTCATTAGCTTTTAATTTTTTTCTAGCCAAGGAAAAATTTGCACTACTAATTGGAAATGATGAGTATGAGAATCACAACCATCTAAATACTCCCAGTTCAGATGTGGCAACCCTTTCAAAAATTTTCAAAGAGCTTCAGTTTAAGGTTGTGGCATTGAAGAACCTTACACTGAAAGAAATGAGGAATGCTTTGAAACGATTTTGTGAAATGCTTCCTGCCGATGCTTATGGTAGGTATTTATAGTAAAATAATCAAGTTTGATAATTCATGTTGATTCGATCATTATATCTATTTGGTGAAAATGCAGTGAGCTCAGCGATTCCTACTTTCTAACACGAGGGGGATCATGCTTATAAAAATTTGATATCCGATGGTTGCAACTAAATGAAAGTTCTTTCCTATTTTTTAAAGCTTATATCTCCTCTGGGTATTTTCCATTGATATAGTTTATTAAAATAGCAAAATAGGAGAAAAGTTGGGAAGAGGAATTTAGGGGTAAGGAATGGGTGGTAAAGAAGCAAAAAGTAAATGACAATTGCTCAAAATTCAGTAGCTCAGTATGAGTTGGAATTAGGCAGTTGGATATTCTGTGAAATTAATTCTCGGCTGTTGGCAATTTAATTTGGTAATGGTGAAATCCACTAGTAATTGCAGCAATTATTAGCTTTTGCATGTTAATGAAGAAATTTTCTTAGGACAGTCAAAATGATCAACGTGTGTTTAATGTGTAAGTTATAAGAGACACCTAAACCTAAGTCAAAGTTTGGAAATAATAATGGTCTTGTTTTTTTAGATGAACTTACTGTATTTTTAAAAATTAATTTAAAATTATTATTTTGTAAGATGGATGCATTAGCGTTATAGAGTCACGTGAAATGTGGTGGAAACGATGGAAAGATTATGGATACATTAGTATGAAATAACATTTTAAGAAGAATAGTGTATTACAAATGAGATTATAATAGAAAATTACTAAAGTATCCTTGCAGCTAGTTGTCATTTCATGATCCAATGTATATTATTTCAGTACAAACGTGATAATTCAATTAAATGACTAGGAATGGAGTTTTTTCACCCCTTTTTTTTCTCTTTTAGTTATTCCCCTCATCTGAGCCTTTCCTCCTTTATAGATGAATGTTTTATATGTCAAACTCTTGGAAATAATGTTACAACCACGTTAAAGAGTTAGAGTTCATTGTCCACAGTGAATTATAGAGGCATACAATGTTTACCTATCCAGGAAATGTTATTTCCACCCTGCAATGTCTGAACCATTTTCAAAATCATAATTTACCAGTTTCATGCCAAGCTCTTCAACGTTGGGGCTCACATGAGGGATTAGCTTCATAATAATAATAATTTTATTGCTTTCTTAAGACAATGAATACATATCCATATATAAAAAATACAATTTAGAAAGCTT
>WURS02430841.1:0-15822 GCA_011762765.2 Rhinocypha anisoptera | reverse complement strand
AGTTGAGAAGAGAGAGAGGGGAAGAAACTGAGAATGCGCAAACTATAGATGGTTCGATAGGGATAATCGATTTTTGGCAATCGGCCTTGGGAAAACGTTTTCACAAATTGATTCCCAAGTGGGATTCCTGTTGACAAAAAGCTACGATAGCTAAGGATCGATGCATGGGGGGAACATATTTACAAAACGTCTCTAGGAAATCACCAACAGAGACTTTCAATGAAATAGTCTAATGTATTATTTATTCCTTTAATTTTTAATGAATTAGACTACGTTCGATAACATGAAAGGGGATGACACCTGCCTTGGTAATTTTAATGCATGCTACGCGCTAGTTTGCCAAGTTTTCTCGCGATCTATTCATAACTTCCATTGTTTAGTGAATAAGTCTAGGATTCAGTAAAATACTAATTATTAAACATATTTTCTTCTCTGTAGCAATAAAAAAATCTCATGCCTTCATATAAATTTGTAGAGCAACTGCTCACATAAGTTTCCAATACATAGATAATAAAAATGCACATATTGCACTTTGAAAATTTAAATCCCACAAGATAGGATTCTAATTAATTATCGCAAGAAGTTTCTTAATTCCCGTTAGGAATATCAAGCCGCCAATAATGTGTCTTCTCCGGAACTTCCTCGCAGATAAGATACTGAAATAATATATAATATAGTAAGATAAACGTTCGACATAAAGAAACTAATAATTTCGTTCGATAGGTTCTCGGTGTATCTCCCATGAAATTCGGAATTACAATAACTGTGCTCAAAAAAATTTGCAACTTCATAAGTTGTAAATTTTCAATAATAATCGTAATCTCATAAAACAGGTGCGACGCTGATTTCTTAAGCCTTTTAAGAATTGAAATTAAGACTACGGCTATTCAGTTTGGGAAATGATTTCGCGTGATTTTTTACCATATGATATTCAGAGAAAATATAAAAAAATAATTTTACCTGGTTTCAAAATGTAGTTGATTTACAGTGCGGTGAAATATTTTCGAGGATATTCATTCCGAATTCTAATTCCTTATATGTAGTGTTGTAGGATACAATACTTGAAATCTCCCCTTAAGGTCGGTAAAGGCAGTAATTTGTTTGTAAATCTTTAATGATTGAACACAAAACTGTCGAATTGGGATTCTCAATCTGGAGTTCGGTATGCGTGTAACGGTAAAGGCCAAGATATAAAGGTCTAAAAACTAATAAGGAACGTTAAAGACGTGAAACGGTCAAAGGACGTGCACAAAAATTGTACCGGAATGGTAAGACAACCCTATAATGCCTTTATTTTGCTCAACTTCATATAGTCAAAACCTACTCCGTTTTCTCGAGAAACTCGGATAATATCCAGGTTAACAAATATCATTTGGAGGCTTACTAACATCTAGCCATGGGAAAACCAATGCAGAGGTGGTGATTTCAGTTATAAAAATGAGATATTGGCAATATTTTGTAAGCCTTATATTAGGCATTAAGAGGTAGAAAAAAATTAGAATTTTTTCAAGTGTAGATAGCGATTATTTTCCTTATTGAAGTTGTTACTTATTTGGAAAATTTATTTTGGGAAGTTGGGGAGAGCATTCCTCAACAGTGCGTGTGCCAACAGGGTCAGCCTGGAGGGTAGCACACTAGTCGGCTAACCAAAAGGTCGCGGGTTCGAGTTCTGCCTCGAGGGAATGGGTGTTGTAAACTCTACCATCCAGAAGAACTGCCTTCCATCTGGAACCTACCATTTGATTCAGCTGGCATGGGTGACCCAACCAGAAGTAATTATCATTGTTCCCAACAGTACCGTTCTAGATGTCATTGGAACTCTCAAATCCTCCTACCACGTCAAAGTCATGGTCCATATGGAGGATTTCAATTTATATTGGTGGGATAAACGCAGATATTCAAAAATGTTTCTTTTAAGGCTATTTTTTCAGATAATGTAGAATAGATTGTAAAGATAAATTGTGCCTTGTATATTCAAGTGTTGTGCAATTAATCTTTAAACTTGTTTCTTCATTGAGAATTTGTTTTATCTTACTGTTAGGTTTCCTAGCGATTTACAGCGACATTGGAATTATCAATTAACAAACTGCCTAACGTGTAGCACACTCTTATCTTGTTCTACACGTCTCAACTCCTGCCAGTAAAGCTCTAAGGAGGTTGTAGAAGGTTGCATTCCAAGGGCATGGTTTTCTGGATGGAATTAAGGTGGGCGAAAATTGCTGACCATAAAGTTGTCTCTTGTTAATTTTAAGAAAACGTTAACGGGGGACGGGACAATAACTATTAGTCATAAATTGCATTTTCAGAAAGGTGTCAACTCGGAAGGTGAACTGAGTTGGAATGAGCTTTGCTAACAGTCTCAAGTTAAAAGTTCTATGGATGGTCAGGCAACAAAAACCGGGTCGAGTTCGGTGACTAACCGGAGCCTCACAAGCCAGAGTGATGACCTTTGAACGCTCAGCCAAAACCAAACAGACTTATTTTCCATATGCCATATCTGAAACCATGTTTTTGTAAAGTAAATGCATTTTACAAAAGCAATGAGTTAGAAAATGATTTTTTTCGGAAATGAGCAATACGGCTGTCCAAGGATCGAATTTCACAAATAACAAAAAAAATTATTAATGATAGCATGCTGATTAAATCCTTATTTCGAAATAATGACTCGCACAAACTGAATATTTCATTCCCAAGCAGGCAAAAAATATTCACAAACCTGCATTGTCACTTTGACCTCGCGCTTTTTATGAAAGCGTTCACAACATCTTTATTTTCACTGCCTTCGTGAGGCATTAAAAGAATGGAATAACTAAGTTGGTTAATAAGTTGTGTAATCAAGAAAATGGTACACGTGTAAAGATTAATATGAAATAAAAGAATTTATTCCGACTGCATCTTCACCGTATAACATAAGAAACTTGAGTAAGGCAAATAAAGGTTTTCGATATGGCATGCCTTAGTTACTTTCCCATGCATAGAAAAGCAATTTATATCAATTGAAACAGCATAAACCTCCTACTGCATAAAAGTTAAGCAAACCAGAATTCATCTAAGGGTCTTTTAAGTACTGACCAGGTAACACTTGATTAAAAAGTAGAAAGAAATATCATTTAGAAATTTCCTTCATTTCATAATTCGTTTGCCAATTATATTAGATACTTTAACATATTTAATCGATCAAATGTTTACACTATCCCAATTTTTTGCAAAACCAAATTAAAAATTACCCAATTCAAATGATTGCATTAAATGTTTTTCCTTCTATGAGCTGAGCAGAGGCTAATACAGAATAAAGTTAATTAAATACATATATATACACACACACTCGAAAAATGAAGAAGCGCAACACGTGAACTGAAATATTTGAATTCATCTTCAAAATGCCAATGCCATGCTAATATAATAAAAAAATTAGGTTCGATGCATGATAAAATAGTGGTCGTTTTACAAATCAAACTGATGGATGAGAAGTAGTATCTATTCGAGGTATAAGGGAAGGAAAAACTCACATTAAAAGCTACTGGATGGTTTTCATTAATTTCCTTTTCGTCCACACATACTTAACTTTAAACTGTCCATTTTTCTCAATAAAGAGAAACAATTCAAGTACTTATACAATAGACTAGAACTTCTTTTCATAATTATGTGGATGTTTCAGAACATAAAAATATTAAAATTAATTAAATATTCCAACAGGAATGATAATTACGAAGCGAGTAACGTAGCTCACAATTGAGAAGTGTAACAGTAGTACTACATTTATTTTTACAGTTTTGTTAAAATGTCTGCAATCTTCTACCCCTTCTGTAAACCTAAGTTTCATGCAGAAGATTGATTGTTCGTGAAGTAAGAGAAAAAGACAATATACATTTCTCTTTAAACAAAAAAAAACCTTGCCCGCCACACCTTGGCGGCTGGATTCATGGACACACATGTTGCAATTTTCCTTGCAACAGAAACCACCCAACCTATTATAAATCTGAATTTATCTCACTCGTAGCTCATATCAAGAAATCCGAGTTATGACGAAAATTCAGTTGACGTCGAAGTTCTGACTGAGGATCGCAAACACTGTCGCCCATATCTAAGCTCAATGGGTAAAAAAAATTAAGGACAATGGATCAAATTTAAGACGATAATCCCACTATGAGGAAGATAGAAACTGAGGGCAGGTCAAGGAGAGAATGGGTGGAGCATTTTCGCATACCTCACATGAAGCATAAGAAGAGACGTAAGAAGCTCGAAGGACGTCAAGGGCAGAATCCCTCAAACTGAGACGCCGCGGAGGTTTCACTGATGAAGCGGGTATTTTCCACTTCTTTTGCACACTCCCAGGAAGGTACGACTGCAAAAAAGAAACGCCGTGTTCAGATATTTGTGCGGAATATGGAACACAATGAAAGGGGATGTGATGAAAGTTCACTAGGCTGTAGGTTTAGAAACATTGTGGAAAAAGGATTAAACTAATATTATTGACCAATCGAGCACGTAAGGGATTTTCCGTTCCCCATCGGGCGCGTCCCCAGGTGGGGAATGGGAAAATGCTAAATGGTGTTTCTCGTAGTGCTAGTCTCTTCTGTTCGTCAAGTTCTTTTTCTGATTCGAGTAGTTTTCCTGCTCTAATTAGTGTGTTTATATTTAGTGCTCCTATGATTGTTTCTGTTATTGTGGGTAGTTTGCCAGAGGTCCTTGCCTACCTCTTTTCACGTGACTGCCTGGGCGCCCCAGAATCCGATAGCCCAGTTGCAGCAATCTCCAGAGGTGCTGGTGGATTGCATACCACCTGGTGTAATGTTGTAATTACTCTCACGTCTCGTGGTAACTGCTTGTAATTGGAATTGTTCTGATTCGCATAAGACTGCTGCAGGTCGAAACTATCAACTCCAGAACGTGCAACATAAGGATCTAAGGGTGGATCAGGAACATAACAATAGCCTTAGGTCGCTCCCGACAGAAGAAAAAATCAGTGAATTTTAATTTAGATTGCAGTAATTATAAGGCATCACTCAGACAAATATAATGTATAAAGTCCAGTCTAGCAGTCCAGTCTAATTAATAAAATACTGAAAGTTGAAACAGAAAGGACAATAGGAGAATACCAGTGCGGCTTTCACCCTAATAAAAGCACAGTTGATCTGCTTTTTATTGGACAGATGATACAGTCATAATAGCAAGAATGAAAGGGAAATCTATATAGGTTATAGATATGTGGCATATTGTATTGATATGCATAAAAGAAGGGGGTAATAGCAAATCAATTAAAAACCAAATACAGTAGTACTTTGAGATATGAGTTTAATTCATTTCATGACGGAGTTCATAAGTCAAAATCTTTGTGTTTCAAATCAATATTCCCCATTGAAGTTAATTGAAATGTGACGAATTAATGCCAGCCCCTATAAAATCATCCCAACTTTTTTGTTAAATGTATTCAACATAATATAAATATATTTATAATGAGCAAATATCGTATACAAACAAAATAAAATCAAATAAAAGGTAATATAACGAAATAAAGAGATATTGGCAAAGCCGATTAGCGTATGGTACATACGTATTCATTTTTTATTTCTCCTCACTTTTGCTCAACCTTATTTTCTTCTCCAGTATCTCTTTTCTTTTTTGCCACGCTTTCGTCACATTCATCCCCAAGGCTTTTCAATAGAAGCCAACCAAGGAGCTTTGTTTCTTTTTCCCTGTCAGAAGGTTTCTGAAATACTTCATTTATGTTAGTATCATTAAATAGCGCCGCTGCACGACCAGTTGTAACCATTCCAGGGTGTTTCTTTTAGACAAAGTACGAAACTTGACCGAGTTACTCCACTCCACAAAAAACTTCCTAGTGGTATGTGGTAGCCTATGGGTTTGCCTGCACTATGCTGCAGAAAATCTGCATAAATGACTGGTTCTTCTCGCAAACTGTAGTCTCTGTCACAGTGTCTCCAACAAGCTGCTTCTCTTTCGACCACAAAACAGCAAATTCTCCATCTTTTCATGGACAGAGTTGCGTAGCTTTGAAATAATTTTAATAACGCCTTTAGCTGGAGTTACTACTTTTATCGAGTAATTCTGCTTCGGAATAGTACATATCGTAGAAGGTGCGCGATCGTGTTGCGTTGCCAAGTCTATTACCCTGGCTCATGTTGGTCTATTGCCTCACGCTTTAATGCCTTGGATATCACCTTTTTCCTTCTCTCACCACTGTCCTTTATTGTTGATATCTATTTTTATCATGTTGAGTAAAATATGAAAGCAATTTTTCACAAAAATATGTTTAATACGACCAAGGTTTCAATGCTACAGCATCATCATCAGGCATTGCCTGCATCAACATGATAAAATTTCACATCACACCTGAAACTTCTGTCTTTATTCTTACTGTTCTTTATTATTGTTTATCTTCTTATGACTCATGGTTATATGACAAAAAATTACCTACATAACTGTACCTATATTTAAAAAAAAACAAATTTAAAACAACTTGACAGAAATGCTTCTGGAGCGAGGATGAATTGTGAACGCAAGTGATGAATTGAACGTGCAAGGCTCGCAAATCTAAACGGTGACCCGCTACGCCAACTTGCTGTGACGTCACCGATGCTGGCTCGTATCTCAAATTTGGACTAATAACTCAAGACCCTGGTGACAGTTCGTATCTCAAAAAAAAACTCGTGAGTAACGGCACTCGTATCTCAAGGTACCACTGCATATGATTATGCTAATGTCAGAGTCAAATAGAAAATTGTAATCGGATTGCGGGGGGACAAAATATTTCAAGGTGTACATAATTTTAGATACTTAGCAAGCTTAATCGACAATAAGAATAAAAAAATCTTTATATGTCTAATGGAGCGAATTCAAGCAGGAAATAAAGCGTATTATAGCAACTTACACCTACCTACTTAAAAGTAAGTTAATATCAAGGAATTGTAAAACTCATACGCTATATAAAACACTGATATTGCCGGCAGTGGCATACGGCACTGAAGATGAACCATTAACAAACACAATGGTAAGCAAGTTCACTTAAGGGAATTTCGACATTTCGAAAAATAAAACGCTATGTTATCCTGTGGAATCAAACAAAGTGTTTTATTTCTCGAAATGGACCTTAGCATTGAGAGGAGAGGATACACTGAGAATATTTGGGAGAAAAAACTAAGGAAGATAAGAGGGTCCTGTCAGAGAAAATGGGGAGTACAGAATCCAATGCAATGACGAATTGAATTATCTCATATTGGAAAAGTTATAGTAAGATTCATAAACGTTAAAATTTACAGTGGTTAGGACATAATGAAAGAATGAGACTGCTCCATCAAAGAGGATGTAACGTGGTAAAATATATGCAACATGAAAGAGAGGTATGCCCAGGTTGACATGGTTAGAAGATGTCCATAAAGATCTCAGGTGGATGAAAGTGGAAGGTTGGAGGAGAAGGATGGACAACTGACAGTAGGGAAGGCAAATTGTGCAGGAGATTAAAGCTATGATGCAGCACCAGAAGGGAGAAAGGAAGATGCCTTAATGTTAATATATTGTTAATGCAGGGTGGACCTGAGCAAAAACTACTTCGTTCTTCTGCTTCTTCGATTCCTTGACCCTACCCTTAAGGATTCTTCCAGACAATATTCCTACCAATGATTTTACACTTATTCCTCTCTAGTTTTCGCATTCATATGCAGGTTTTGATATTAAGGGTGTAAAAATATATATTTATACTTCTATTTTTCTCTTCTATACTAATATTAATAGCTGTCCTTTTTGGGTTTCAATGAATAATTAAAATTTTAAGTTTAGATATATCTCCTCATTTCCTTTCAAATTGATCTTTGTATTTTAAAAAGTATTTCTGATGCTATTTTTGTATCTCAATTACTCGAGAAAAAATATTTTTCATTTAGTATTTCAAATATATTTAGAACAATAGTTTCAACTACTCTTCGGCCCATATTGTGTCCAGCCCAGTGCATGACCAATTTACAAAGCGATCCCAAAAAGTAATGTAAAATACATAATAGAGAAAAATGCAGTGTTTTATTGCTACTTTCTCCATTAATGTTCAATGCATACATAGAGAAAGCAATAAACGAAATCGAAAAAGCTATAGCTACTTCTGATAAAAGCTATAACTACTTGCAGAGAAGAAATAAAAAGGTCTGAGAAGAGAATGGCATTAAAAGATAAACGAGAATAAAAATAAGGTATTTGATCGCAGTTGGGCTTAAACTTTTAATTTTAAAATGAAGCTAAGAAAGGGTAAAATGAGCCAAACAGAATAATTCTGATAATTTGGCAAGAAGACAATTATAATTTGACGAGGAAAGAAAAAAGATAATAAGCAGAAGTGTAGAAAGATTTTAAAAAATAAACAATTATTTAATTTAAAAAATAGATAATGGGCGAAAGATTACCCATAAGAATGGGATTTCGTAAAACGTTAGAATTAAAGCTGTGAACACTTTCCAATGACGAGCTACATTTGAGTGCTGCAAAAAAATAATTCTCGGATTAATAACTGGTTACACCAGCGACCTCATAAAGGCAATGAAAATATAAAGTATGGAAAATGCAGGACTATTCTAAGGTAGTATAAATAATTTTTATATCATATTTATATTGTAAACATGACTGGTAGCCTTTGAGCTCCTTCAAACACAAGATTCCTTTTTTAGGATTTTCTTTCGTGTTGTCTCTAGCCCCTCCAGTTGACGAATTTCACCGGGATTCCACGCAGTCTTTATTATATAATATTACCTAGACCACATATATTTATGTATATTTATGCATATACATGTATATATATAACTCAATTCTAGCATCATAAAAAAGTGCCATATTTTAAGCAGCCGGAATTAGAATTATACTCCCTATATATTTAAGGAAAAAGTTCAATTGCGCCAGCATAAAACCAAAGCCATACTACCTTCTAATACATTAATTTTGTGTAGTATACCAATTCCAGAATATTCAACATCCTTAATTCCCAAATATTCATCGTATAATGGAACATTTTCTTCTCCCTCTCTGGCTTCTCAGCAGACATTTGAGTGTAGTGACGCCCTGCATTGTTGTTTTGTTTACATAATATAAATGATGGCTGAAGACATCATTTTATGCAATATGTCAAATTTCTCCTCAAAAATTTACCTTTTACTTTCCCCTAGTTTAACATTTTGCATCTTACTATGACTATTTATTGCTGATTAGGTGTCCACTCCAGAAATACAATAAGGTTAGCAGTTATCCATTAATGGTATTAAATATAGACGTGTACCTTTAAAGTACGGCATAGCATTTAATGTTATATTCTTCTTCCTATTCGTATCAAATTTTGGAATAATACTAATGGACCCCTACAATGTCAGAAAAAATAAAACGAACAGGGTCTGAACTTGAGAGATTTCTGAGATTTCCTTGAAGCTTTGAGGTAAGATCGTATTACAATCTATATGTAATGTACCTGTGTAATTATTAAATATGATGATGTTGAATAATTATTGCTTTAGATAAAATATTTTTAGTAATCTGTCCCGCAACATCATCCCTTTCACGATGTTTGATCCTCACTAAAAGAATCCCAAACTAATAGAAATTATCTCATAATTGAATGTTAAGTAACTCACTATCATAAGCTAGTTCATTTAAAAATCTCAACACTCATTTGTGAATTTTATATACAGCCTGGACTCAGTGGTGTATCCTATAATAAAACCATGCTAAAAGTAGCTAGGAAAGCGCGGTGAAATTTTTCAATTTGTGGAAGTATATCATACTAGCAGTAAAAGAACTACTATCGGACTAAAAATCCATATTCGAGTTTAAAATTCAGCTTCAAGAGAACGGATTTGATACATAAATTACCTATACTCTATATTTGAAAAGGGATTCAATGCGTTTGATATCAAATTTTAGCTAATTTTATACTACGTTGCATGATATAAGACATAAAATATTAACGTCTTCTCTTGGCATATTATTACGGCTTTCACAAATAAAGTGCCCATCTTTTCGCCTCGCCATTTTTGTAAACCTGAAAGTTTACACCTCTGTTAAATAACAATGAATGAACATATTGGTATGAATATTTAACATCTGGACCAATTCTTTATCAATATGTCTGTCAGTCCTTATAATCTTGGAATTAATAAAAAATAAGCTGTTCTGAAAATGTTAAACAACTTTTTTTTCAACAACTGGGATGGATGTACGCAATCAAATTTTACACCATTTTAAAGATCATCTTTAATGTAGAAATGAGAAAGTAATGTTGAAATGTTAAATTTGTGCGTGGATTTATTACTGATTGTTACTTTAGTAACTCTGTAACTTCCACATGAATTTTCATTACACGGCCATGGTTTCGTGGCAGGGCTACATCATCAGGTGCTTTCCCACGTGAAAAATTTTCCCACCGCAAAGAAACTGTCTATATTTTGGTCTTTCTTCCAGGAGTTTACCTCTATTGAGACCATCAAATGAAGGTCATGGACCCTGATAAAATATCGCATGCAGATTGGTCGTCTCTCCCTAATCATGTTCTGGGAAAGATTTTCAGCTACCTCCCAGAAGCCGGGAGATACAACGCCTCGCTCGTATGCAGTAGTTGGAGCGCTGGATTCCTATCTCCTGATGTCTGGCGTTCTTTCCGCTTAAATCTCAAGAGAACTATGGGGAACTACAAAAGGGACCAGACAACTCATTTTTACAGCAATGACAGATTGCCTGCCAACCTTTTAAAGGTGATAGCGAAGCATGTGCGCCATTTAAACATCGAATGCCCTTGGTCAAATGAATGTCGAATTCGATGTCAGGGGGTCGCGCAGCAAATGTCGACAGCAATCAATGATCTGAATAGCAGAGAATGTCAAATTCAAATACTGGAACTGAGGAATTTTGATCGAATTTCAATGACATGGAACGATAGAAACGCCCGTTTTCTTTTGTTGAAGGCACTTCGGACATTTCTCCAGTAAGTATATCGTTAAGTGAGTTTATTTCATTGAGATTATGAATTAGAACGAAAACAAAAAAGTCACTAAAAATCAAATATTTTATAGAATTTCAAGTATTACACATACTAGTAGTCAGGATCTGTCTATATCACAGTTTAAAACTTCTGTAGTTTTCACTGGGGTTTTAATACTTATAGCCATCGCAAGAATTGGTGGTACTTGCGCAGAGGCCCGTTTTTTGTGGAAGAGTTCTCAATGTATAAAAACTCCCTCTATGTGTGTGAGGACGGTAACATGAGAATGCTCTAGGAGCTTGTCTCTGCCAACTTTCGTCACAGTCTAAAGACCAGTCGATTTGTGGGAATGCCTTACGCTGGTGCTCATAAATCGATTCAAATTTTAAATCTAAGAAAAACTTGGGTTAAGGCAGTTTTTTATATTTAATTAATGCTTATTTGTTTTTATTTAGGAATATTAATAAACTTTAAATGACGATTAAAACAATTTTAGACTGTGCTTTCGGCTCGGGCCCCCACGGCTCAAATTAGGACAGCCATATGCCATAGGGCAGACCTCTCCAGGGTCAAGGGAATAAGCTTTGCCTCTGTCCCCTCGACCCTTCCATTCACGCCTTCTCCCTGACATCACGCTACAGGTGAGTACAGCCAGGTTTTGTGATGCCTATACTCTGGTGGTTATCAGGGAATACTAGTAAAAAACAGTGCTAAATCTTTCTCTTCGTAGATGATACCTCATTATTTCCTTCCATGAATAAAATTTTATGATCCTCAGTCCATCGCATCCAGCTAACATTTTCCGTTCGAGTAATCAGAGAAAACGATGTCAAAAACAAACTAATCGAGTTATATTTCATACAATCTATACGAGATAGCAACGTCTCACTTCCAATCCCAAAATTCTTTCACCAGTTATCCAAAGCGCCACAGAGATTGGTAATGTGTAGCTGGGGCTATTTACTGCATTTACCATCATATTGTATGCTCTCTGTCGACAGATGACCTATTTAAAAATGTCCTTTTCTATTCACAGGAGTCAACGAAATTTGTTAACGTTAGATATGCGGTCCGCACTTCTGAGACAGGGTGAGATTGGGATGCTGTTGACTGCGGCAAGCACGCAGAGTGCTGAATCATTGACAACGATGAATCTACAAGGTGCATTCTTGCCAAAAAGTTTCCCGAATGTTTCTCTACTACATCACCCCCATCCCAATCATCAAGAAGTGATATTTCAAATGAGAATTCCCCATAATGTGTGGCGGGCTCCAAACCACATCGCTAACGACCAACGCCGACAGGGTAATGATCAAAACAGAAATCAGAAATCCATCAGCCTAGGACAAAAGTTGGCAAGGTAATTGTATTAGTCTCAATCTTTGGGACTTAGGGGAAATACTATAGTCCGTTTCAAATGACTTGGATTGTGGGAAGGCGGGACCAGACAGAAGGAGGAGCTCGAAGACGGTCATGTGGTCTTGAGGTAACCAATAAGAGCGCGGGTGGGGAAATATCTTTTCTTGGGATCTCAGTCTTACTCTCTTTTTGTGGTGTAAAGATCTGCTCTGTATCTTCTGTGTTGCCGCGTGTTCTGAGTATTCAACATTGTATCTAAATTACGGCTGTGTGATTTCGAAGGCGAGGAGGTGGAGAAAGAGGAAGGTGATTCCAATTTAGCTAGCCGTTATAAAAAGGTGTTACATTGGCGATTGGATATTGATGGAATTAAACAAAATTAAATTGCAAAGCTTATTTATTCTGTATTATTCACCATGCATTGTCCTTCTGTGCATAGACATTATGTTACTACCAATTATATCCTAGCTTCAAGTTATTCGCCTTTCGTTCTCCAGAACCTACGCATTGGCATAGATTTGGCAACGTCTTGCTCTCGTTCGTACCTCCCCCAACTCGCCCATTCCACAAACCTCCCCTCTCTCGTGAGAGTAAGCGGGGACTGACGGAAACGACCGAAGTCTCAAACGCCAAGTCATTTGAAATGGACTATAACCTTTAAGTACTTTATCCGCTTCGGGGAGGCTGCTCTACCCATCACTCTTTATCGTCTCCATTAATATACTCCATTGTTTCCGATTATACATCCTTCTCTTCGCCCCAGCCCGGAGTTTTACCCTTTGGCTACCAATCTTCTCCATCCCTTCATCTAAGGTTATTCTTGGTCTTCCTCTTTCCACTCTTACCTTAACTTAAAGTACAGCCTGTCATTTTCCATTCGAAATACATGTCCATGCCATTTTCCTCTGGTCCCTTCTCTATTTCGCCTTTGTTTTACCTCTTTACTACCTCTCTCATTAAGTAATAACTCTTAGGGTCTTACTTATCGCTCTTCTCAGATACTTCACAGCATGTATCACTTATGCAAGCATAATGGCATTTCGATGTGTGCATCAGTATCTTGTGTAGTCAATTACTCTTACTTCCTTCCCTCAGTTTCATAAATTATCTTATTGATTCTTTTATGCTGGAAAAATGAGTTTCGTTACAGAAGATGATTTTCTGCACAGAATTCACTAAATCTATGACCATTTTAATTTTTTTCTCCGGTCCCACATTTTCATGTCCTTTCATATTATTATTTTCAATGCGACCGTTAAAATCACCAACCAATATTACTATACTCTTGTTCATACTTTTCATTCTCAGTTGACTATTTTTTGTAGTTGAGTAGACAATTCTTCTTCTTCCAAGATTTCAATATCAACAGTTGAAAAATATATTTGTAATATTTTAATGTTAATTTCGAGGTCTAATCTACACTAATTATACAGGAGTTCGCCGAATCAATGAACTCTCTCTTCGCATAGAATCAGCCGAACTTCTTCTTTAGCTCTTTTTCGTAGAGCTACTCCTGCATACAGCAGCATATATATACCTTCACCAATTGCGATATCCCGTTTCCTTTCTTATTTACTTTACTTAGTCCCAGTATTTTGAATTTGTTCTTTTCCACTTCATATACTACTCGTACTTCCACTTCGTTTTCATTTAGTTTTTGTATTCCAGGTTCCAAGTCTCATTATCCATTTACTCGTCGTTCGTCTTCTAAAAAAATCAATCCTGTCAGAGTCTCCCTGTATTCCTTTGAATCAATTGTATCAATACGGGTCATTAAAACCATCTTTGACTTCATCACTGTTCATCATCACTCCTGTTAGCCTAGTTTCACTGTTCTTACTAGGCCTTCTCGGTCACCGTAGCAAGCCCTCTGGTACTTTACTACTTAATGCCTCCCACGACTTAGACGAAATGACTAGAATTGGGGAGCCATTCCGAAGCTTTTAATTGCATGCAAGTGCATATTTCAGTCCAGATAACATAACTTAAACTTTCGCAGTTGGCTTGAGCTAAAACTCTAGGTTGAAAGTTTAAATACTTGCATTTCTTGGTAGATAATAATCCAGCTCACGTTCTCTTGTTTATCTAATCATATATGAGCGTCACAGTCACATAAGTGCACAATTGTGTAATCGAGTTTAGGGCTTAAATTGGTCTCCTGAACGGTAAACTTCTAAACGCAAAAAAATTTCCAATGCAAACTGCACACCATTTTTTTGGTAAATGCAACCGCATAGGAGTGGCAGAGGCCTCAAGAGTTTTTCAAGATGTCGTACAGCGTTATTCCCCTGCGTGACACACTATACGATACATGCTACATTTCAGGTTCTCTTCCTTGAGGAATCTCTACTTGATGGTCGACGCGACTGTGTTGGGAATGGATCTACTGCGTTACCTTCCACCGACTCTGAGACTGCTCAACTTTATCGCTATCCAGGGTGGGCTGTGCTGGCAGGAATTCAACCGAACGTTGCTGGTGAGGAACAGCCTGTGTGACAACGCCGAGTGGAAAGACCTCACGGTCCGATGTCCAAATATAGCTTTGGAAATTGACTTGAGTACGGATTTAATTCATTTGTAATTCACATGATATTTATCCAATACTGGCCCAAACAAGGATCTCCAAAGAAGTTCTTTCAGACCTTCCCCTCCCTGCTTGTATTTCCTTACACCTATCTCTCGGGTATTTCGTCAACCCTGTGCCATAAGGACGCAACCACTATTTTACAAGCACCATCCTATTTACAGCAGTGACAAAATAAACCCTCAAATCTAAAAAAATCGATAGAATCTGTGATTCCCTAACCAGTTCCTGTTATGGAGTGTTTATACCTTCGTTAAGTACTTCATTGAACACAGGCTTAGTCAACAAATGTACCCTTGACACTACGAATGCTTATTTCATCGTATGATAATCACCATTACCATAGGTTATCAATCTAAAAGTGGGTTTGTGGGAGCTCTCATTGATATTCTGTCCCCCTGCCAATCTCGTAACATCTTCGTACTTTTTAACTCTAATGCTTTTATGCCATTCTTGGCTCAGCTCTCCAATTCTTCCCTCCTATTTCAGCTCCAAATGGCCCTTCAATACACTATTTACTACATTAACATACTTCAAGGCATTTCCTAACGGTTCCCTCTTCTTTTTGTAACTGCACTCCATAAGCTTCTCCCTTTGACCGAGAAATCAATTATCTTACCGTAGCTTCACACCGCCAGAACACTTTCATTCATGGCATGAATATCTATCGCCGTTAGGCATTTACAAAATCTATTATTTCTACAAACATAGTTTATATGAGGTCGCGGTAGTCCAGTGGGTAGAGTGCATGGCTACTGACCGGGGGACCTGGGTTCCAGACCGGGTGACGATCCTCCGGACACCTCCAGCGAAACCCAAGCTGAGTGATTTTTCGAGTACTACATCTTCGTGGGAAACCACAGGCGGCACAGGGAAATGAACTGGCCCCTCTACCCTGATGTGTGAATTTCCA
>WURS02430832.1:0-15823 GCA_011762765.2 Rhinocypha anisoptera | reverse complement strand
GTCCCTCCGGCCCTCACTCTTTCCCTCCGACCCCGTGGTGGTCCTCAACTCCCACTACACTGCGCTGTGTCTTCCCTGTTTACTTCCTCTAGAGGCGTCCCCGCTGAAAATACACTCTGCGGAGAGGATCTTGCACTCAGCGAGGAGGTGCCCGTTACCAACCCCCGATTCTTCGAAAAAGAAAACGGAGCGAAATCTTTAATGTGCACGGTTTATACACAAGTGCGTCATTTTGTCTGGATGACGCCAGTCCGAGCCGAGGAATCTAACATCCTGACGAGCTGCACGAAACTCGAAACACTTGAGTTCTGTTTTTATTTCCAAATACCCTCTATAATCTCTCCAGGTTCCTAATGCATATCAGACCAGCCTAGCACAGGTTAAAAGTCAAGTTTTTATGGAATGCACTCTTCAGTAGAAGAATATAACGGGAAACAACTGAATTGTGCGAGAAGCACATTCATATAAATTCTATGAAAATGCACGAAGACTGTTTTTATTTAATGCTACATTCTATAATACGAGTATCTCCCAGCTCCTGATAGAGACACTTCAGCCCTTCCTAAACGAGGTTGAAAGATGATGTTTACGGGATGAAGTCTTTGACAAAAGAGTATAATGTAGAACAAAAATTGAATTAAGTGAGAGGCGCATTCCTGCAAATATTACGTTTTATTACACTGCCATGAATAAGCTGGCTATACCTGATCGTAAAATTTTCATTTAAGGGTATACAGATAGTCACTTAAGTTATCTGACCATTAATCTTCCTTTGATCTCATTCGATTCTGAACTGGAACCAGGACTTCTATAATTAATGAAAAATGTTACAATAGATATCGAACATCTTGGTATTGTTTCAATTAAAAATGGACGTGATTTTTAAGGGCTTATGTTAGAGAGTTTCGTTGGTAATTAATAGTGAAGCTATAAGAGGGACTCAATATAAGAAGATTATGTTTTGTTTGAAAGAGGTCGACACTTCCATTATGGGGAGGATGTATTTAATCCTAAGATTTATTTTCAAGAAAAAGCTTAACAGAATGTGAAATTCTCTCATGTTCTCTCAAATTGCTTTCTCCTTTTATATTGTGAGTGCCTATGCAAATCCTTTTCCCGATATACTTTTCCTGCTTGAAGTCTCCAGAATGAGAGTGGAAAAATCCAGAGCTATCCTTCAAAGTACTTAGCAGAGTTTCATATCCTCCGGACTCTATAGGAATATTTTTTATACGCAGTCTACTACAGCGCAAGCGCTTCAGGGCAAGTTTATCCAAATCCACTAGACCGACCTTGAGATTCATCAACATAAGACTTTCTCTTCCTTTGGCGCCAGACGAATTATTCCGAAAACGAAAAAAAAAGGATCGAATTTCTTTTTAAGCGTATTATTTGAGCTTGAAGACTTGCTCTTGTGAGGCAGCCTTAAAGTTTCGTATGGCAAACATAAATTTTGATAATTCTTCATATGTAATGAGAAATATAAACGTCTAAATATATACATAGTTTCCGATCCTCACACGAGCGTTAGGCTTTCAATCGATGACGAGTACGTATTTTATGGGAAAATTGAATGCGAAGAAGGTTGCGAAGTAAAGCATTATGGATTCGGAGAGCAGGTGATTGATTGTGAGATTCCACATGATGTACGCGCCCCCTGTGTCGCATTCTTGGAAACTGAAACTCACACTTAACAAGAAGAGCAACGGAATACTGTCCCAGTGTAAGCAAGGGAGACAGACAAAATTCCTCAAGCGAGAGAACTGAAGTGAACCTTTTAACGGTGAGTACATCACGGCTTCGGTTTTTGCTCCCTTTTAATGGTTATTTTATATTGATAAAAACCGTTGTAAAGAATTAAACTAGTTCTTGTGATGGACTAAACTTAAATCAAAAATACATGTAAATGAAATATATCTATTTTCCGTCCACAAAAATGTGACGAAGTATAATGAAGTATTAAAAACTTTTTATAGCGCGTGAAAACAACTACGCTTTGACGAGAATTCGAATGTTAACAAATTGACGCTAAATGCGATTGAAGATTAATGAGTCAAGTAGTAGATGTGGTAGTACTAGGTCACGGGGAAGGATCTTTGCACTAGGGGGATTCTTTTGCAAGTTTAAGAGAAACTGAGATAGGTTAGACCAAAGAGAAAAAGTCGATTACTTAATCAATCTAGTGTTGATAATTTATTCCGAACGAACATCTTCAACCGACGCAAGACGAGGACATCTTCAAGCAGATTACATTCAGTGTAACCTACGAGTAGGATGAAAACTTATTGTACACTTAAAACCTTAGTGCGAAAATCAGGGAAATGTTATAGTAAAATAAACTGAATTTGTCCCCTATGTTATAGTGCAAGTACTAAAATAAAGAGTGAAAGAATTTACGTACAATCACCCGACTCATATGATCATTTAAATGATCAGGTATCAAGTCATCATTTGAATGCAAATCAGTATAGGAGCGAGTCAGTGAGATTTTGAAGTTGACAATAAGTTTTCATTTTAGCTTATACCTAGTGGAGTCTGCTTAAAGCTGTCTCGTCTTGCGTCTGAGCCTAAATTCTCATGTTTTAAAATTGAATCTCGGTACACATCTCATAGGGTAGTTTGAGCTCTCACTGAAGATGGTCACGCTAAACAAAATTTCTACTGTTGATGTTATCTAGAAATAATTTATCAACATTAAATTGTTTAAGTAATCAACTAATTCTCTGTGGTCTAACGTAATTAGGTCCACAGGGACTTCCCGTAAATGGAACTTTCGAAATTTTGCCTTAGTACAACGATCCTTCACTGTGATCTAGTATTACCACATATACTACTTGATTAATTTCTCTTTCATTGCAATTTACGTCTATTCCCTAATTATAATATATAATTTTTTGCCTTTCCGTTTCCGGATGAAATTCTCTATCGTGTTCGTTAATTCATTAAAAGCAATAATATAGGTATATAATAAATTATTTTCAAATTAATATACAATAAATAATATATTATCCATTACTAAAACGATTAAGGATAAATTTTCATGGAATAATTGTGAGTTGATTCTCATATTAACCCCACATACATTATCAAATACAATATTATTTATTAAAGTTTATCAAGCTTATCGCTACGATTTCCAGTTATAAGATAAACAGCAAAAATCTGCTTTTCCGTGTTAATAAATACACAACATTAATTTATTTCATTTCTATTTTAATAAACCTGTCATAATCCATAAGATAGAGAATAAATTTTTAAATAGCTAAGGTGAAAGAAAAGTAAAAAAATATTCCTAATTCTAAGAAGAGGGATTTTACAGGGATTCAATCAAGAAATAATCAGAATATTAAGTTTGGGGATCTGGGGTAAAAGAATTAAGCTTCAGAGAGAAGTCATTTAAAGAGGGAGACTTAAAAAAAGTTTATACAAATTAATCCGGTAGAGCGTATTCCATTAACATATTAGGAAAATTATAAATTAATTAACATATTTTTTATAATTTTACTCTTCCTTATTGGTGACGTATTTGAAGAGAAAAGAAGAATATGGGCGGTTCTATTAGTAAAGAGCTCTACAGGACTGTGTTCCTCAACTGGGGATCCGTAGAACTCTGGAGATCCACGAGAGATTCTGGTGGTTCCGTAAGAAATAGTTATAGAAAACAATATAAAATAATGAAAACCCCGAAGAGTGAAATAAAATGATAAAAGTTCCCTGAATAGAATAAATCGGGGTACGCGTTAATCCTTGTTCATACACGTAGAGAATAAATCGCAAAACTAGGTGTTAAAGTCGATGGAGTACTATAATTTCTACGCAGAGAAGGAACGGTTATTATTTAAAAGTTTATCATCTGTAGAAACGTTAAAAAACCATTCTATAGGATGTGTAAGTCGCGATGGAAGTAAAAGCAGCTTCCATTGATACGCATATAGTAGTTACTATGCTAGGGGAAGAATTTGAGAAGGAAAGAGAAGTGATGAAGGGTATTTCGATTCAAAATATAAATTAAAATTAAATGAATAAACCATGATAATATTTTACCAGTTTTTACAACAGAATGTATACAAATTTCATGCATTGTAATCCAAGGGATGCCCAACACTTAAATCCTCTTAGTGTGAATGGTACAGATGATATACTTTTAATCAAAATTACTTTTTTGTTACATTTCAAATACAAAAAATTCTATTCCCACCTTCAGTTATTAAATAACTCGTCATTACCCTTAATTTATACCTAAAATTTTATGCCAATTTACAAAATATAGATTAATATAATATAAATATTAGCATTAGTAGATGTAAATTATTCAATAACAACGGTGCATTACAATATATATTCTCTGTGGTTGTTTCAATTGTCGTTGTATCAAAAGCATTTTTATATAGAAATGGTATAACGTAAATTCTACCGTGATTTAAAATTTAAATGAAAAGTTACTAAGTAGTTGTAACATGATTCCCTAGTAGGTATGTTATTCGCAATCTGTTAACATTCATTATTTCCCAATTACTGCGGCATATTTGATATGAGTTTTCTGTATCGGATGATAAATTCTATTAAATATTTGTAAGAATGGATCCTTTACCAGATTTAAAAATTTGACTACAATAAATTTTTTCAATAGAATTTTTTACAGAATTTCAATAGCAGTAGCAGTAGAGTATCAGAAGCTGACATATAATTTCATTCCATCATTCATCATGGCTCAACATAATGATAATTTTGGTTTAACAATTTGTTAAAATTAGTTAATCTAAATATTTCCTAATCAATAATGTTACCACAGTTGACTTATGCAATATTTCATGCGTTTTTCCTCTTTCTATAGAAAAGCTTTCTTCGATTTTGGTAACAGAATAACGGACGAAATAAATTCCAAAAAAGACTAAATTTTCGTGGTAATATGATACTCAATAACGTGATAAAAATACACCTTCATCAATAGTAACTCATTAAGATTTTCTTACGAGTTTATTTTAGGTAGTTTTTAATAGTGATTCAATGTATCTTAAAGAGGAACATAGTTCACATTTTATTTATAAGTCTATTATTCATAAATAATATTTTTAACTATTTAATAGCATATGTATATTTACGCTAAATGCATATTCACTATATGTATGACCCGTCATGGCTGAGTAATAGCAGCGTTGATAAAAAGTTACGCTAAGGAACATCTTGCCTGTGATCTAAATCTGGATGGGTGCCTGAGCTACCGCAAAGCAGCGCGCAAGTTGTTTTTGTTTTTTGGAAAATCAGTTCTTCCCAAGAGAACTCAGACGGTGCAGGGAAAAGTATGATCCCCTTTGATGGACGTATTCCTATTTGAAACTAGGTGATAGCTATCATTGTCCATAATAATAAACTTCGAATTTATAACTGTTGTTTTTTCATTATCTAATAGACTACATTTACAACTCCATAGCATTAATTGAGGTGTATGAGCTCCCAATTGCATGCTAATCTTCCTTATTTTGGCCCATGGACATTGTGGAGCATTTTTACAAATTCCAAGATAAAGGGTTCTACTTCATGCAAAGCTCTCATCTATGCAATCTCATGGTAAGAGCCCTTCGGTTCCTAATATGAATTTATGAAATGAAAAAAAACATGCAACCCTTTTTCCCTAATCCCCATTCATTGAAAAATAATGCATTGCTGATATTGGCGATAGAATTCACAAAGTTAGGGAAATGAAGAAAATAATGCGCATTATTGACGGAATGATGGCAGATAGGAAGTATACGAGGGTTGTAATGGGATGCACACCATTCATTTTCATTTGACTTTCTCGGAAAAATAGGAGAGCCAACGAATAGGATAAATATTGGACTGAACAGATATAGAACAAGGGAAACTTTCAAGTACCTTGACATTATTGTGGAAAATAATTGGAAAGGAGAGAAATAAGTGAAATCTAGATTAAAAATTGCAAATATGGCATTCAAGAACATATAAATTTTGTTCACAATTAAGGTGGACAAGATTGATTAAAGGCTATCTTTGTAAATGTGCTCTTGTATGCATCAAAAACATTGATGACATAATAGAGGTGCTTGAAAAATTTGCCTAGAGTAAGATGGAAATGATTAATTTGAGTGGTCAAGTAAGGAATGATGTCGCCCTACAATGTGTGAGAGAGGAAGCTATATTGATAGAGATCTTCGTAGACGCAGGAGAAACTCAATTGAACAGTTTTATTTATGAAATTACTCTTTAGAGTTACCAGTAGAAGGAGCCTGTAGAGGTAAAGACCAAAAGAGGAATAAGGTGAGTAAAGTTTTTAAACTTATTAAAGGAAGTAGTCAAATATTTTGAGATAAACAAGAAGGCAACCGTCAGCATATAATTTCAAATTTGTGACGAACTGACGTTAGGGTTCTCCAAATGCCTGCGCTTAATTGGTTATACGAGTTTTTGGCTATAGATATAATTGGTTATGAGGGCAGGGGAAAAGTAACCGAACGCCGAGGTAACTCAAAAAATAACGACTTTTACCTAAATAATAATTTTAGCATACCCAAAGAAAGCATATTTAAAAATATTCGATATATTTTCCATGCCTATTATTATATAGAAATTTAAGAAACGTAGGGGGTAGGCGACGTTTGCGTAAATGTTGAATTAAAAGACAACTATTGGACTTGCCTGAGCATTTAATTTATTGTATTTAAATCAAAATCTAATTGAAGGTACCCTTTTCTCTTGCTAATATAACTAAGATCTCTTAGTTATATATTGTAATTTTTTTATTTATAACGAAATTATGTTATCGGCCAAGCAAGCTATGCTGTGCATCAAATATTAACGTTTACAAGCATGATTGTGGCAATACTTATGAGCGAACGTGTGCTTCATTTTAGTTGTCCTTCCTGCCACTAAGCTTTTCCAAAAAGTATCGATTATACATATTTCTGAACAAATTTCCTGCAACTTATTTATTATGCACCTACGTTGTTAAACTGCGGTACTATCTCCGATTCTGTCTCTCCTATGCTCACAATTTCATTTCCCTCCATTTGGTGTATTACTTTTCGAAATAGGACAGTCGTAAACAGAAGATAATTTAGACATACGTAATGCATTTGTGATGACGATATCGCAACCGGAATCATCTAATCGTGATATTGGCTGGTGAGGTCCTGTGGCAATCATTCACGTAAAACAAAGACAACATGACTAGTAGGAACGCTTGACGGACGTTCTCGTGAATCGTTCGCATCAATCCTTACACCGGGCATTTGAATGCAGTCATCATCGGTAAACACTCCAATCTCCCGTAACAGACATTTCCCCGAAAATCTAGCCTTGAGGTATAACGCTGAGAGAAGTATTGAAACAGATTACAGCTCACTTATCGCCAAACCATAGAGTACGGCCAGCAGGAACCACTTCATTGGCATTCATAATACGCAGAATGAGACCTCCACGCAAGCTCATAAATCTTTTCAGGATAATGACTTTCAGAATATGAAATTCTCTATCCGACGAAGGAGTAGCCTACAAAGAAAAAATAAATCCAAATATTGTTATAAAATAGTGAGCAAAAAATAATTTTAAAGGATGAATTTTGGTGCAAACAAGCGTAAACATCTTATGCTGATTATATATATTAGAAATTTAAATTACCTTCTGTGCAAAAGTTAATCAAAAGCCATCATTAATTTTTTTTGTTTATTATGAGAAAATTTGTGAGTGGTATCGAAATCTATCTGCTTTGCTGTTAAGCGTATCATTGGAAATACTAACATATCAGCCATAAAATATAACAACATTTTCCATGAGACAAAAACACTAGTATTTCTTTTGTTTGGAATATTTTCCCTAAATACTTTAAGTTTATTAACAGTACATAGTTTTACAGTTGCCTAAATTTTTATTTTTATTTATTTACGCTAAGATTTTTTAAATAACTGTTTACCGTAAATAACGAGAGAAAATCTTGCACACAAACCAAGAATGGAGGAAAAATGTTGGCCCATGTTATCAAGTATCGATAAAAAGTACGGCCAAATATATATATATATCACGTACGTAAATATTCATATCATGTATCCACACCCCGATGAATGTCTCTAACCAATAAACCTATTTCATTCTGCTCAATATATGCAATGCAATATAAAACCCGTCTCATTGGCAGGATAGGGGGAGTTTTATGACGTTATATTTTTTGATTTAATGTAAATTCAACAATATCGTTAACACTTGATCAACTCGTATTCAATGTAGAATCGATTGCATGAAATCCCATCACTAAATTATTCTACCATGAAATGTTGTATTGTTTTATTCCGCTTACTAATGACCTATTTGAGAAACAAAATATGGGACACGTTATTGTTCATGATTAGAATCGTCACTCCAATAATTTCTTAATTTTTTCCCGCTTATGTTTGGATTCGGAAAAATGTACCGCATTTGTGAAACTTGTGCTTGTTTTTTCCTGGAAATGCTGCAACTAATCACCCGAGAAAATGAGCGAAAAATACTAAGCTCTTATAGATTCCTAGACTCAACTTAACCATAATCTGTTAGTTCAAATTATAATGTGCACCGTTGATATACCATGCACCAATTTTATCCTTTGATTACTATATGAAAAGTAAATATATCTGCGACTGAGAAATAAGTTCACGCTCGTATATCTAAATGCGCATCCTGTTTCTCACAAATTAAAATGTTTTCGACGACGTCGCCCAGTAATGTAAAGATTGTGAGAATGTGGTATGAACATCTTAGCCTGAAGAGATAAGTTTTTTCTTGAGCTTAATATAAAAATATCGTATGCTCAGCAC
Organism: Rhinocypha anisoptera; assembly: GCA_011762765.2. NCBI lineage: Eukaryota > Metazoa > Arthropoda > Insecta > Odonata > Chlorocyphidae > Rhinocypha > Rhinocypha anisoptera. Next base: position 7,019 of record WURS02430832.1, on the reverse strand, counting down.
CTAAGACCTGTTCTAAGTTTATAAAACGACAATTTAATACATTTCTGTTGTGATTTATACTGTTGTGTGATATTTCCTCGGGTGTTGGGAACCGTAAAACTCACATTTGAATTCGAATAATTGAGATAATAAGCTAGTGTTATTTTTTCAAACTATTTTATATCTTCTGTGTAAAATTAAAATCAATTTTTTTTCATTTAAAACATTAATCTTCCATTATGAAAAAAACGTCAAAAATAGGGGAATGGTCATTTATCCAGGAACCATGTAAACCACGAATTTTCCTTGTCAAACAAAGCAAATATATGTACGATTTTTGAAGCATTTAATTCAACAGTGACTTGTAATTTCTCGTTGTAGAAAGAATGGTATCAAAATACATTTAGCCTGAAATAAATACCAAATGGTTTTTTGTGTATGTCTGCACCATCTTTTAAATTTAAGTAGTAATTTTAGGGAAGAAAAATTCGTACAAAACGCATAGGAACAAACAAAATCAGAAGGCTTATGTGCTTTTCAAAAGGTATTCCATAATCATGGTTTTAGTCAATGGGACGTGCCTCGAAATTGATCCAAAAGCTTTTCATTTAAATTTGATCCAGTGGAAGAATGAAATGTGAGATTGTGGACAAAAATTTAATCTCCGCATACACCGTTTCCATTTTTAAAATAAACGAATGTGTGAATTTCACATTAATTAATTCAGATTCGTAAAATCATAATGATATTAACCTTTACGATACTTTATTTCGTCGTTTTACAAAGTCGTTAGAATAGAAATGAAACTTTTAAAAATAATTGGCTACCTATGTTTGAAACGATTTATCATTCGATGATAAATTTAATGGACAAAAGCAGTCAAAAAAGTCTTTAGTTTCTGCATCTGTAATTATTATATTAATTTCAGTAGATCTGATCAGAGGGCACGAATAATATTTTTGCAAAGCGAAATAAAATCCTTTCTAAAAATCTCCTTTATAATGGATGTTCTTCACATGTTGTAAATGATAGAATACATGTAGGTACAGTTTTAATACTTGATCACAATTATATACTCTTATAATCTTGAAAATATTGCTAAATTTTGTATCGCTGTAACTCCTACCGCGAAATAAATTAAATTACGCCAATCCTCGGATATAGAGTACATTTTGGGCTATAGTAAGATAAGGTGGTTTGAAATTCCTCGTTATTCCTTGGTTGAAAAAGTGTGATAATTCAGAAGGATATTATGCTTTCCTACCGTGTTATCTAAAAGTTGAATGGTGTCGGGATCCTTCCTGGCAGAAAGTCCGCAGGAGCGAACTTTTCGATGCACTACATGTACATTGTCATTAAGGTCAGTAAGGATTTTGGAATCCCGAATCCCTTGAGTATCGAAACGTCGGTCGATTCTGACTCCTCATCTAGCGGTGATCAGAAGTAGTATCCTTCGAGTTTTAAAGTTTTACGTCCCCTTTTATCTCAAGAAATGTTGCCAACAACACTAATAAACTTTTAAGCCAATTAATGATGGTCGATCTGTGGCTAAACAGTTACAATTATCATTACCTTACCTTTCCCTAAAACGAATATGATCATGTTAGCATAGTGGTTATACCCTTTGGCTACTGAACGGAAGACACAAGGTGAAGTCCCGATGGTCACTAAAATTGAGTGACTTTTCTAGGTACCTACCTATAGGCACATGGAGATGAACTGATCCCCCATCCCCACGCTATTGTGTGAATTTTTTTAACACACCATTGAGCTTGGAGTATGTGAGCCTATCCAACCTACTTATCAAACCGACCATAGGAGGTTGTGGTTTATAGAGAATTAAGGAGTTAAATTAGCAATATATGACAAAACAAACCTCCGCCTTAAACTTGGTGCCAGGTTTGAAATATAATATATTCTCATGACAAATTGGGAAGAAATTTTTCATATAAATGGAGGCTTCTTATTTATATTTATCATATTTTTACTAAACAATTCTATATTTTAAAAAAATTCTAAAAAAAATTATTTTTAACCTTTCGGAGAGTTATAAAAAAATTAAATCGGGAAATAAGACAGTAAAACTAGAAATTTAAAAAAAAAAAGATTAAAAAATTCACTTAACGAGTAATACATTTATTGAAAAGCAACTATACATAAAATCATAGAACTAAAAGATGTTGAAAGATTTAAATGTTTAAAAAAAATAATTCAGTTTCAAACTACATTGTGAATATATCCTCGAATATATATTCTACACAGGAGAAACATTTAAAAGCGTTTTCCCAAATACTGACCCGAAGAAATCACTGATGAAGTAACTTCAAATAAAGAAAACACAATGATACAATTTATTATGGGTTCCATCGAGGTTTTAACAGAGATGCGAGTAATCATGTCACCATGGAAGTGCAAGTTAATTCTACTGGAATGTTTCAATGTTTATATTTTGCATTTAACATTTAACATAAATGTTATAAGCGGAATATGCAGCTTAAATAAAAATATTTACCTAATTTGGTTAAATACTTATATTGCATTTGGAATCCAAATAAATATTTAAATATTAAAATTATCTTCCGCATTTTGTCTATATTCTAAGCGTTTGAAGGAGTTAGCAGATTTTCAAAATGTAAGCTATGTTCCGCTTTGTCTGCCAAAAAGCAAAAGTACTTTAACTGCAAGAGATGTCCTTAGTTTCTAGAAAAATACAATTTGCTTATTTTGTATTATTTCAGAAATGACATATTCCACATTACAGTTAATGTGGAATTATTAAGAGTATGTTATTAAGAGTTATTAAGAGTCTATACTGTATTTGTTCTACGAAATCATGCCTTAATCCATAAAAGTGATCAAAATTTTTAAAGATATCAATCGAAGATCAATACTTGCCAAAACAAAGACTTAAAATAACAATTAATCGAAAATTTGATAAAGTTCTTATCATATAAATAATACATAATAAATCAGTTCAAGTAAAACTTTTATCAACACATCTACTCCTACATAATCCCTGAATATTCGCCAATGTTACAATGCAAAAAGAAATGCATTACCTACGTTTATTTATCTAATAAATAAGTCTTGAAAATACGTTTTTTAGAAAACTACGTAAACTTTTTTGTTATTGTACTTACGTAAGTTTTGTTAACTTCCATGGAAATCCCCATATCCCAGTGGTTTAAATAGTAAAATTCAGCGTAAACATTTATTAAGATACCCTTCATTTTTCAATGCCAAACGTTTACAAAAGTGAATAAAATATTCTTCAATTGCTAACAAATAATTATGTCAAATTAATACCATTAAATTCAACGTTTATAGTTAAAAACCAATATAAAATATAATACAGTGCTATAAAATTTAAAACAAAACAACAGATTAATAACCTGTAACCAAGTTAAATATCAGTTGTTAGTAAGTTTGAGTCTGGACATTCGCCTGTCTCTAATTTTTACCTGTCGGCTAATTGAATTTCTTGAATATTTTTAACGCGAATGTGGAGAACATATGGCTGACATACGCTTATATCGCTATGATTTTTCTTCACCGACACTTCACTAAAATATTTTGTTTCAATGGCATGCATTCTCAAAAACAAAATTAAGTTACCTCAGGCAACTATTAATAAAAAAATATACCTTTCAGAGATGCAGTAAGATATTTACCACACCTTAGTTTATATATAGGAAAAATGGAAGGTCAGGCGAAGTAGACTGAGGGATAAATATATAGGGACAATTATAAGAGACGTTAGAAAGAAGAGCTAACAAGGGTATGAGCTAGCACTAGATATGAAAGGCTGGAGGGCTACTGTCAACCAATCTTCGGATTGACGTACTGATGATGATGAGTTTAAATATGGAGGCACGAAATCGGTTACAATTTAATTCCCATTAATGACGGAGTTGAATGTTTTTCTCGGGGAGAAGTTGCTTTTTTGTCTCTTACTTTTAGAATTTAAATACAGACGACCGGTTTTTTTCTCGGATTATGGGCTGGCACTCGTTGTCACTTATTCTTCCAAATCATGCATTGAATAAAAATCAATTGCAAATTACACTGTAATATTTCATTTGATAAAATATTTTATGAATATAAATGAGATTGAGAGAATCTTACGAACTCAGGGGAAACATTTCTTTCCCTTTATTACCCACTGTTTCCAATTGATGCCTCAATAATCGAAAAATTGCATCCCTTGAAAGTTAGCAATAGGTTGCAAGAGGCTTTGCGAAGGATATGGACACCAAAATATCAAGTAAGTAAGTGAAAGCTCTTCTCACACTGCTAACAGGAGTTTACGCAGTCTAATTAATGCCCAACATTCCCGCAGTGAAACGAGTTCTGTCATCACCACCTAATCCGACTTCTCACTAGCAAAGAATTACAATATTTCGAATCTGGACTGGTGATATCGATTTTTTCCTATTTAGACATCAAAACAGCCTCGAAGTTTTATAGGATTCATCGGAAATCCCGAGTTCTGTTAACAGTAACAACAAAGTCTTACTATATATTTTAATCTTGTAAAGTTTTTCTGGGATTAATTTTTTCCTCATAGCTGTCAGAAACTAAATTTACTGAGGAAGTAACATTAATTTAAAGAACAAAGTACCCATAAGCGTATCCTAGAATCTGACATTAGGTCCTATCCTAAAGTCACAAACTTCGAGGCTGTCCACGCTGGTGGTCATGGTATCCATAACTTTTTATACATATTCTTCATTTACGTCCGCCATTCAAGGAACCACCAGAGACTGTGACAGGGTTTTATTCCACACCAGGCAACCGCTGAATTTTGCATTCACGCCTCAAGGTGTGGAACTGTCGGATAACCCAAAGGTCACTGGTTCGAACCCACCAATAACTCTTTGGGTGTAGTGTTTTTACAAATGGTTTTCCTAATATATAAGGTTCTAAATAGCTATAGCCGTGAATGCATCCATAAAAACAAAAATGCTACTACTGATGTCTCAAAAAAGTCCAAAACTCGGCAGTATTTTCCCACGTTTTTATTAACTCTCTTTCTTGTCTGTCAGTATGTAAGTCTATTCGGGTCAAGGATGGTAATCGCTTTTAAACTAACTTCCTTCTTAGCTAGAAACTTTAAGCGTAACTCAGAACTGGATGACAATGCAAATATATGCAATAATATTAACAAGCACATAAATAAATATGCATATTTCCGCGCATAGTGGAAGGCGATGGCCGAGGGGACCGTTCACTTAAGGCACTATTTTCATGATCCAAAGCAGCTGTTTAGGTGACTCGGCGGGGTCGTATTGGACTTCCGTGCTGAGGTCCGTAGCTTCGAGCCTCATAACGGTAAACTTTTTTGCGGGAACCAAGGATGAATTTTGCAGGGCTATCGAGGGATTGTTGAAGAAGTTGAATATAATTTTTTTCCGATACCTCCTCGGCGTCACCAGAAGAAAATCATATTCTCGCGGCGTGGAAAACGTAATACTTCTAGGAGAAACATTTTATAATTAAGAAAATGTTAAAACCACGTTTTCGAAACTTACAAAAAAGAGGTAATTATCTAAATGTAAATTAAAAATATTTAAAAACTACATTTTTAAAACGAGCTAGGGAGTAGGAAATAATTTCTCCTATCATCGCACACATGTATACAGATACAGATTCATAATTCCATGCACATTGTCCTGAAAATTTGTTATTGTGAATTTTATTATTTTTGAAAATAAATTTAAAATTTAAAACTAAAACGTGGGGCGCACGCAATAGATAATGATAGGGAGTGTTGGGAGTTGTTGTCGTTAAGAAAAAGCATGCGACATTTCATTTCACTTGCAGTATAATAAAATTGTTAGTGACTAGGGTGAACATTTCTATCTATTCAATTACCTATTAAATTCGCCCCATGCTTTTCGTTTTAAATTTTACACACATATTTAAAACAAGAAGTGGACAGAGAGGAAAAAGAACGAAGAAGTTGAGAATGGTAAGGGAGGAGAGACGTTTGCTGCGAGAGATCCAAAAAAGACAGGAAAGGTGGATGGTACTCAAAGGCAATGAGTTATTAAAGGTTGTAATAGAGGGTAGAATGTTGGGTAAGCGGGGTAGGGGTAGGAAAAGAATAGGGATTTTGGACAGAATGATAGAGGGTAGGAAGTATGCAGATTTGAAGAGGGATTATAGTTAGATGCGGCCAACCTAAGCTAATGCTCATCAAAAACCTACCTTAACCGGTAGATTACCCTTCATGATCATCATTTAAAACAGTCAAAATTCACAATCACAAATTTTCAGGACAATATTTATGTTGTTATGAACCTGTATAAGGGTTGTAAATCTGTAAAAGGGTATAAATTATTTCAGACTTTTTGGCACGTTTTCAAAATGTATTTTTTTTATTTTTTTTTTAAATTTATATTATTATTCCTAATACCGTTTCTCCAGGAATGCGTAGTATTTCTTGCGTGTTCTCTGTATAGAGTAACGTCTCGTCGGGTGGAATTGGAGGGATGTTGGAATTGTCTTGTTAACAGGTATTCGACAGAATTCCAAAATAAGAAGTTTTATTACGACGGCTTTCGACAAATAGTACAACGCGAAGATTATACTCACAACGTTACCCGCCTCCATTCGGGAGAAAATCCTCGGGAAAATGGCGATAGAGAGAGAGAGAGAGAGAGAGAGAGCAACTAAATTCGCACTTGATGCTTCGGCGTGTGCTGCGGCAGAATCGTAAACACGAACCCCTCCAATCTTGGCCCGATTTCCGCCACTCCCCCCCTTTCCCACCTACACACTACACACGCACCCTCCCACCTCCCCTTCCTTCCCCTCCCTCTCTCTCTCCATCCCCTTCGCCCGATCCCTCGAAAATAACCTCTTTCGTCACATGACCGTCGTCGCCTATGCGTATTAAAACTGGGTGGTGGTGGAAGGGGGGGGTCGTGGGGTTGACGCTAGGGTTTCAAGGGGGGGGGGGAGGGAAAGGGGGGGGGGGGGGGAGGAGGTTGGGGGGGAAAAAAACAGAGTGAAAAAAGAGCGGAAGAGGGTCGGGT
>WURS02430821.1:0-15827 GCA_011762765.2 Rhinocypha anisoptera | reverse complement strand
AAATAATTCCTGTGAGTGTCCTTTTTATGTGTGTCTCTGTTCTCAACTATATCTGTTTATTTGTTTATATATATAATGTTTTAAATTTTAAATTTAAACTACTGTGTAATAAAGAGCTATTTTTCACTACATATCGCGTAAGTTTTTTCAGTTTAAGTTCTTGAAAAATCACGTAATTTCTCTCGCTTCTCTTCATTGAAGCATGCCTCATAGGCCGCCGCAGTATTTGTTTTTGGTCGGGTGACATTCCAATTGCACGGTACAACCAGCAGGATTGCACGAAGATTCTATATGCACATAGACACTGTACTCTAACACTTAAGCGGTTATTAAGAGGAACTGTTTAGGGAAAAATGACTAGGGAAACGAATTGTCGGCGCGCAGACCTTTTCGCGGTCGCGGGGAAATCCTATGTAGTTTTCCCCAATGCCTTCTCTCCCCCACTGACTCGATATGATGCGGGAATACGCGGAGGGGGAAAAAATCCGAACGGGACGATATAAAGAGGAAATAAAAGAGGAGGATACTCCCATCCCTACATTTTCTATGAAACTAAGGCGGGCACTGCTGGAATGTGTGTCGTGAAAGAGGTTTGGTGGTAAGGAGGGAGAGGGGATGGCGGGAGAGTGTGTATGGAAATATTTCCACGCGTGGCAGAAAAAAAAAGATGTCCGGAGTGACAGGATATCCGAGTGGAATATAAAGATGGCGTCGTGGCGTCAGAGTGATGTGGGAAAGATATGCTGGAAGGCGTGGGAGGAATCGCGAAGGGAGGTTGTTGGGGGGATGGGAGGCGGCGGGTTTTGGAATTTAAGATGCGGAATTGAGGGCGGGTTGGATGAGGAGGTGAAAGGGCCATTGCGATCGGTATTGGGGAGGGTGTTCCATCTTTTTTTTTTCAAAGTAAGGAAAAGGGAATCGGTGGTGGGGAGCAAAATGGATCACCCGACACATTTCTGAGATTATGATGGACGCATCCTTATTCTACAATGCGAACACCTTTTAGTGAAATTGTAGTTTTTTCCCGAGCTTATCTTTCCCCTGAATTCATTTTCAGATTGACAATCTCTTTAAGTCCATTTTCAGCTTATTTTATATTTATTTTCGTGTAATTTAAGAGACATAAATATTAAAATAAAAAAAATCCATATATATGTGAAGGGATACTCCATCCCGGTCTGAAGTCTCAAGTCATAAATCAATAGTCGAGTTGCACTAGAAAAAACTCTTATATATGACTGAGAAAAATCTAGGTTTTGAAAAACTGTTTCAGGAATTCATATTTCACTCAAAGTGGAATCAATCCGGATATTATAGGACTCTTCAGATGATCTTAAAGTTAGGTCTAGTGGTTATATATTATAACTTGTGAAGTTCAAAACAAGGACTTATGCCAATTAAGTTGAGCAAGAAGTAAACCATTAAATGTTAAATATGCTTTCTACATTGATATAGATTAATAAATCTGTATAATATGTATTTATATTCTCTGGTATTGTCCAATTTGATCAATGTCTCAGTCTCCTCCTCACTCTCCAATATGGTTTCCTGAGCGATTAGGTTCGAAGGATCTAGTTTATGGTCTTTGTCCCACACGAAACGGCAATTTCACAAGGTTATCTTTGTTTACTTCCCTTAACTGTTGTTTTCATCATTTTCCATAAGGAAGGAGCATTGTGTAAAGTCCTAACAACTTTAATAGTGTAAAATTTAAAGTATTATAGTATGTTAGTATAATATTTAATCAACAATTTAAGACATTAATTTAACTTTTTGAATAATGGAGGGTAAGAAAGTTTTTGTTTACAATTGAATTACGTAATAGTTTCAGGTGTTAAGTAAGGAGAGAATAGGGAACCCGTGAACCATATTAAGGCTAGCATATGGCTATCAGTCTATTGGATGAATTTTTCACCTGTACGATGTTAAGTTTGGAGAAACAAATTGTTCATATCAGGTACTACATAAGCTAAAAGAACGTTTTTTAAGACTACAATTTTTTTTCAATATTTTCATAAGAGAGAGAGAGAGAGAGAGTGAGGAAGAGAGGGTTATGAATATCATTTCCGTTTCGTAAACGCCATCTTGTACCGAAAAATAAATATTTTCGATAAAATAATGAAAATAAGAAACTTATTCAAAACTATTGAACGTCCTGTTTTTACTTTACCAGCTGTTTTACCTAAATTATAATATCCTTTATGATTTTTTTCTACAAAATTTGGAAATCCCATGCTTTAAGGCACTTGCTTTCTCAGACATGTCTTTAACGGAGATATCAAGTAACATCCGTCTCTCACCGCACGACCAGCAGTCCAGAAATGGTGAGAGGAATACGGATTCCCCTCCTTCCTGCGCCAACGACTCCTTACAACCTTTTCACCATTCATAAGAGTGACGGAACCACCAGCCGTTCTTCCGTTCACCTAAGATAGCAGAATGTCTCGCTGAAGGATAGAAATTTGAGTTTTCTTGTAAAGGGATGAGAAGCGACATTGTGTTTCGAACCAAGCGGGGGAGTATCCAGGTAGGCTCTTCAAGGCAAGCGAGGCATGCTTGCGTCGATTGTGGAGAGAACAGGAAGCAGAATCCATGGAAAATATTTCCAAGTTTCAAAGCGGGAAGAATAAACGGAAACAGTATGTCAGTCACTGAAAAATGATATTTTTCATCAACGTAATCTGTATTTTAATATAAGAAAGAAATCGAGCAAACTACATCGTGGCGCATCAGATTGACAGTATGAATGGAGTTGTCAAAGCAAAAGGGACATGGTACTCCGTTTCTTAAGTTAACACATCAGTTTTTCAGCCCATCAGAATTTTAACCTAAAATAAATAGTTTGAATTTTTACCCAATATAAAACATTCGTGAATATCTCAATTATAAAGAGCACAATATAGAAACGGATAGCAAATATTTAATCATTTAAACTTTTATTAAATCGTTAAAAATTTATATTTGTGTTTATTTTACTATATATATATATTGAACTTATATATCTCGAAAACGGAAGCGTTTTCTTTTGATTGATTTGAATTCCTTACGTGTCATGTTGTGCCTATGTTGTTACTCATGTCGTACCGTGTCTGATGAACTTAGGTGGTCCTTTTTGTATGGGAAATTTGTGATGGGCTGGCGTTCCCTTCCAAAGGTTCTCCTCCGACTGGTTTCCTGCAATGTGCAGTGTCTGACTTCTGAAAGTCACGGTGGAAAAAGTGATCCATAGTTGAAATAAATATATATCGTACTTTTACAAGGGGTTTGTTAATTTTTTGTTAAAGCTTGTTTCACCGTATTACGGCATCATCAGGTGCTATGTAATCTGATGCCGTAATGCGATGAAACGCTTTGTAAATAAATAATAAATCCCGTGAAAAAGTACAATACATATTTTTTCAACTATGGATATTCATAACTTCCACGAAGTGAAGTCTGAGGTCGTAAACATTATTAAATAGTCATCCCTTGAGTTGGCCAGTCTCGCTGTTAATTCTAGTAATTGCATTAATTTATTCATCAGAGCAATATTCCCGACATAGATCCTCCACTCATCCGCTTTAAAATAACATATAGCAACCATCCAATAATCCGCACAATTTTAACTAGCAAAACTCTGTATTCACTGGGATACCTCGCCTTTCTTTCCTTCCTTTTTGACGTTTACGGTACGACTAAGAGCGATAGTCACGGAACTAAGTTGGAGTCTCTAGAGTAAGGAAGAGAACAGTTGATTAAATTTAGATGAAAGATTTAAAAACAAACTTAGATACGCTGAAACTTGATAGTGTAGTTCAGGCAGTTATTCGTAGCTCAAACTGTATATGGCGATCCGATCACATTCATAAAGTAAGAGAGGTAGATGTCTAAAGTAACAGAATTAGGGATTCTTTATGCCCACGGATAATACGTGAGAGAAATCGCTAGAAAATAGATTAAACTACTTCCAAAAGTTTATGAGTTTTGACATGCAAAACATGGTGTTATCAACCCTTGTCACACACCGTCAGATGGCTTGCAGGGTGTTCATATAGATGCAGTTTTTTATCCATTTTATCTCACGCAACCCTAATATTTCTAACTTTCCTCTCTGCTTCTAATTATTTTTATTACCCTGCACACGCAATCGGTATCACCTTCCACATCCCCTTTTTAACCCCTGCTATATTCTCCTGTCTTTTGTTCTATGCTGCGGATGGATTTACTGAGGACGTATGTCACTGTATGACGACCGCGAAGTTACCACCTCTCCCACTGTTGGTCATGACACCTGCCCTTGTGTAATGGTACCCATATTTTTCAAACTCTATGGCCTTAAATCGTCCATCATGATTTCTCGCGAAAATAATTAGAGGTGATTTTCCATTTCCTTCTTCAATTGTGCTTTTAACGTGGAACCATCAGTCAAATGGCCGCCCATGTGGGGACAAGACGCCTTTTCAACCACTTTTTTGAAGAACGGAATCTGAAAGCGTCTATTGTTGACCTTTACGGTTGGCGTAATCATTGCTCCCGCCAGTTTAACTCTAAAACCGGGTTCGCATATACACGTTTCAGGCGGAGCAAAGCGGAAGCGCGCTCACTGATCAGAGATGAGCCTTCGGCTTTCTACAGAGAAGGGAGCACGAAATCTTGTGAAGGGTCCCTGGCCTCTGGCCTGCCTGGTATTTTCCTCCACCTGCGTTCTCCTAAAAAACGCTCTAACTTGGACCCGGCTTAGGGGTCATCGGAAAGCAAACCTCATCCAAAAGCAAAGGTTGTGCTCCCTGATGAGGGCAAGATTGCACTTCGTGACCCATTTTGATTTCTTCATCACCATTTTAACTATACGTTGTAACACCCCGTCCAGAAGATCCATCAGATCCATCATCAGATTTCTAGAGAGCTTTGTGAAATTTTCCTTAATTCCAAACACGTGTTTTTCCAATACGCAAATTTTGTTTATTTTCTGCGTTCGAAAGGAACATCACTAATTCTTATATTATCCAAGCTGATGCTCACGACTTAAGATCTTTGTGAGAAGTCTCTTTTGCACAGTTATTAAACTAAAAAACATGCGATATAGATAGAAATTCCTTATGATCGTAAATGGAAGGGAAACATCATCATCTTGACCGTAATACTAATCTGATTTGATGAGGACCCCCAATTATAGTAAAGGATTTGTTTCGTGCTACACTCATACTTAACTGAGATCACATCGTCAGTCATTTACGCCAAATATTGAATACAAGTATTTGTTTGCGTAAAATCTTTCTTCGTTTACTAATCTATTATATTTTTTTTCGAATACCGTGTTTGGAATCGTTCCACCCCAGCAACTACGCCTTGGGAGGGGTTTAACACGACCTGGAATGGTCAAAGACCAGTGCACGGTAAATTACATACGCTCTTTACCAATGGCTAAACCCTTTCGCTCGTTCGCGCTGCTGGTGGCTAAGGACAGTGGGAGAAACAAAAGTGGAAAGACGGATGGAGAAGTGCGGAACGAACTAAACAACAATAGGGACACCAACCCTGGACCCAAAGTGACAGTCATTTCATAATACCCGCTTATTAGAATGCTAAATTTTTAAGTGAATTACTTGAAATTATTAATTTATATTTTAGCCTATTATTTTTCTCTTCTCTCTGTCATGTTATATGATCCACACTTTTTGTTTTAAGGCTGTTTAAATCAACTGTGGAATATCATTTTATTATATATATTCTGCTGAATTCTATCTTTGTACAAAGCCAAAAAGATAAATTTATTTAATACAATTTTGGGTAACTCTTCAAATATGGATATATAATATTATATTGCTGCTTTAACTTTGGGTATGTTTAATTTCGCTCGTAAATTCTGCTCCATGTATAGGACCTCATTTGAATTTCGGTTCCAGAGTAACATGTACACAATTGAAGTTTATCAAAAGAGAAGCAATAACATGTAATAAAAAGTTCAGAACATCCCCGTCGAAGGATTTTTAACAGATATAAATCCTCCATTTATATCACTACATAAAATTAATTTATAATAAATTCCGTTAGGATTCCAAAGCTTACATATGGAACTGCTTACAACAGGAATGGCGAATCTAGTACAGTACGCGTGCCCTAGAGGGACTTGTGGTAATTTATTTTAGCACGAGGATCTTTCGTGATGCTAAAAAGTAGAAAAATAGTCTCACAGACTTATTAATTTTTGGTCAAGCATGATTTATAATTTCAGTGGAAAATTATGTAATTTAAAATACACCAGTGCATGATTAAGTATTAAACAGGTAGTCTTTCATTCATCCCGTCATATTACTTATTTTATATCCACTTAATTGTTTCGAATTGTAAAATATTAATTATTCGTGATTTTTAATGAACGAAAACATCCAATGTGCCTTGTCGAAGTAACAAAAATAATCAATTCTCCAATTACCGCAACGAATGGCACTCAAGCTAAAAGTATTCGCTTATTTAAAAAAAAGGTGGCAGTTTGTCGTTAAAAGGTGCACCATCCGTGTTTTTTTCAAAACCTTTTTTCCTATCCTTTTTCTAGCGATTTTTTAGAATAAATATTTATCTTTTAGTTATCATGAATTAAAAAACATAAACTCATGCAGGAATTTTTCCAGTACTCTACACATGAAAAGGGGATATAGTATTTCAAGGAGAATAATTGTCTTGGTCATAATGATTATGCAGAAAACTACTGTCTACTTTTCATCCAATTTAAAATTCTTTAAATATATTTTAACATATATAGATTCTTATGAAGACCAGGGTATTGTTCCAAGTCTTGTTGCATCACTTACCGCAGATGAAACGTATGCAATTTATAAACATTGCGATAGAATTAGGTATAAATTATTTTTATAATTAGTTTACATTGAAATAGAAATTTTCGGATGTGCTAAGATAAATTTCAATGGACCAATGACGTGGTTGTCGTCTTTATACTATGTTTAGACCCTTGAATGGTTATCTAAAAAAATTGTATTGAAAAAATACCTTAAACGTTATTATTTAACCTTGTTTTTTTAAACTGAGAGTAAAAACACAGCCCTTTTCCACAGAAAAATTAAAAAATTCACACATTCACAGAAACAGAAAAATCCACACATTTTTCTGTGGGAAAGTGCTGTGTTTTTTACTCTCAGTATGAATCTCTTCCACCACATCACGCCTGATTCGGTGAAAACTTTTTTTTTAATTGTAACCTTAAATATGAGTACGTCTATCGGAAATTCCACATTTTCATCATATTATTTAGAAGACATTTTGGTGTTTTGAAAAGGTCTTTCAATATTTTTACTTTTGTAAACGTGGGAAATTGGATAATTTAGAATTCCTGATTCGATATCCTTTCGCGATTGGCATGTCGTAATTATCTGCTAGTCACATTATTCTGGTTCTTGTTTATTTCAGATTCACGACCTGATATCATAGATTAAAGAATACTAGTATGCTTTAGTCTATGCTGACATCTAGGAAATGGGCGAAAATAAGCCTAGGGCGGCAAAAAATCTCACATATGAAGCTTGGAGATAAACTAACGTTATACAATCGTCCGTGTTTAAATTTTTCCCTGGTTTCAACGTCGCTTTTTTCAGAAATTAATCGCAATAGGCGTATTTCCCGTAGAAATTTTACTTTCCATGCTCATGACTCGGATCTGAACACACTGGAAACAACTATGTCGGGAAGAACGGAGGATGTGTACGTCGGATGAGGGAAATTGGTAGGAGGGACGTCTTAAAGGTCGCAGCGTGGTGGTTGGGAGGGGTCATGGGCTAGTGGCTGCGGCGAAGGGCTGTAAATGCAGGAGAGGGAATAGAAGAGAAGGGGAGCGAACGGTCGGAGATACTGAAATGAATGGCCTGGAAGAGTAAAGTACTGTGGGACGGTGGCGAAGGGATGTGGGAGATACAGGGGCAGTGCCTTGCGGAGGACGAATGGGTTAGGGAAGAAAAAACAAAATAGGGCCGTTAGAAAGGGTAGGAGAGGGTTGGGAGGGAGGGCAAAGAGGACGTGTAGCGTATTGGGTTGGGGGTGTGAAAGGGGGAAGGGACCGTATGGGAACAATGGAGGAGAGGCGGGCGTAAAAAAAGAACTCAATATCGCACGCGGCTGGCGCGACCGCGCAGGTCGGGTTGGGTTTCAAAGGGCCTCCTCACGTATACGGCGGGGCACAGGAGTCTGAAATGGAAGGGCGCTCTCTCAAAGGGATGCCGGGCCCACGGGAAGAGCCAGAATCTCACCGCCAGGGTTAGGGGGAGCCGAAAATTTTTAACTCCGGCTCCGTGAGTGTTTTTTCGTGTCCCTTTTTGTTTTCGGCGACGTTGCTAAATTTAACCGCGGCGCAAGTTTCCTTGTATCACTTCCGAGGAGCGATGACTTGATCCCTTTGTTAGCGGATTGACTTTGTTCGATCAATCTCTTTTTTTTTACCGAAAAATATTGTCGTCCTTTAAGCACCTTTTGAAATATCAATTGGTTATCATGGACCCGAGAAAAGTTTTTCCTCCTTACCACCAAGTAAAATTTTGGGGATCTATTTGTCTTCACCGACACAGTGTACTACGAGAAGTAAACATATTCCCGTCAACGAAATATATATAATAGGCGTTGATATTCTCGAGTTTGTGTAATAGTTTCCCTTAGCGTTGATTATTATCAGTTGCTATAAGTGGTAAATTCTGCAAATTTTCAAAAATCAATGCATGTTCACTGCCAATAAAAGTTATAACACCTCCTGTTTTCAGCTGTGCTTATTTCTGCTAAAGGACTTCTAGTAGTTACATATACATTGTGTGTTGGCAGGTGGTTGTTGACTGGGACAAGTATTCTACCATAAGTTCGAATTTAATATTTTGCAGGAAAAATATCCGTTAAATATAGACCCGAAGTTAAACCAAGGAGCAGTAACTCCTCCTTTCATATAATTTTCTCTGTGAATATAATAAACGAAGTAATACTCAACTCTCCTTATTTCTACTTTATTAATTAATATGGCGTATGTAACCATACAGCGTCATTAATTCTTAGAAAAGTGAAAAAGAATGAATTCATGTTTCATTTTGAATTTAATTCCCTTGCGTTATTTAAAATAATTCATTAATCTTCATTACCTCGGTAACCATTTTTACGTATATATTATTCATTCAATGAAAAACATCATCTACCCTTCGAACAACTCAATTTCATTAGAGGGAGCTTTCAGGGAAGCTGAGAATATAATAATGCAACATGGTCGATTAACTAAATAATTTTCTTCATTTTATTGCTT
This sequence comes from Rhinocypha anisoptera, assembly GCA_011762765.2. Taxonomy (NCBI): domain Eukaryota; kingdom Metazoa; phylum Arthropoda; class Insecta; order Odonata; family Chlorocyphidae; genus Rhinocypha; species Rhinocypha anisoptera. The sequence goes on along the minus strand of WURS02430821.1, from coordinate 6,562 downwards.
GTTCTATTCTTTGTAGTTCTTGTCAATTTATCTGTTATGGACAAAGGAATTTAAGTGTTCTCTTTCAGGTGTAACCCTATATTGCCTGTTTTCAAGCTGGTGTACAAGGTACACAAGGTTCCATTGATTTCCTTGAAATAATGGATTCCTTTGTCTTCTATTTGCCTTTGGCTTGAGGTGCAGAAAATTTAATTGAAATTCCTCAATGTATTTCTGGCCCGTATTTGTCAAAATGGTACCAAGACAAAAATAAACTTAACAGCGTGGCTAGAATGAAATAAAATAGCTGAAGAAAACAAAATGGAAAGTATTAGACAAAATTTAATATAATTACCATTGTTTCAGCTTATTAATGCGAACAAAAGTATATACAAATTGAATTAACAATCCTTCCTTTAAAGGGTATATACCCTCGAAAAACACCTTCCTAAGATTAATTATATATCACGAAAACTGTAATGAAAATTTTTCGGTTTAATGAAAAAGAATATTATCTGAACATTATTTTTTCTCACCAAATTCACGGCCTTCAATTTCATCAAGAGAATGGTTTTTAAACTTATTATAGTAATTAAGATTGATCAATTAAATTCTTCTCCTGTGGAAGTTTAAATCTTATTCAGATAAGATATATTTCTAAGTGAGACGGGATATCTAGCGAGACAATAAGAACTCAAGATGAAATCCTATTTAGTTAAAACTACGTGATGATAACCGAAGGTTTCCACAGTAAATATCTGACAGATTTAATCCATTTTTGATAATATATAAATAGATTATGGGTTTTATTTCCACTATATAGTTTGTTTTTTTACTAGTTTCGCTACATTGTTGGACCCTCCGGTGAAATTCAGTCTAGCATCTAGAGATTCCACAGTATATAAGGTCCAAAGAGGAGGTCTTGCCCTTCTAAATTATCAACGTATTATCATGCATGACTAATTCTCTTACCTGTCGGGACAATGGAGCGTTTTCGTGACCTGAATGGAACTAGGGGGAGGTAGGGAGACGGGGCTACCTCTTGAGGGAAGGTAGTTAGGGGGGTGAATACTATAGAAGGGCAGGGAGATGTGGGAGGGTTGAGTGCTTGGATGCAGTAACTCAACGAGTGCTGATGGCATTTTTAGGCAGTTTCTCAATGAAGACGATTAGATTTTACTCCAAAAGGGAGAAACCTTTGGAAATTTTGAATCCGGTGTACGACCAGTTTGGACCGAATACATTCCCTACACTACTCTGCTATCACAAAAACATATGGCAAATTCAGCCTCTTTACTTGCACTCGATGTAAATCTAAGACGTCTAAATCTACTCAACACCAAGTAAGTCGCGTGCAAGCGCACGCGGCTGGGGGCGAGCCACCACCAGGCATGCACTCCAACACGCACATCTTATTCAGAATAACAAACTGATTATATGTAGAAATATCGATGATTAAAGATTATACATATCATACGGCAACAAAGTCGAACGACATTTAGTAAATAATAAGGAAAACGAAAGAAAACATGCAGGATTGAAAATATATACTTACCTAAAGATCCCTAAGTCCTAGTTTATTCTGATCTCGGATGGAGCGGGGGAAAAGTGACATTTTATATCTATCTGTTCTGCAGTATATCCATATTTCCCTGATTTTACGAGCGTGATCTGATCTACCATTATATATATATATATATATATTAGAAGGGATACGTATGATTTATTTATTTATTAACAAAATCCTTTATGTATACCGTGAGAAAATCAAGGGGTCAAATGCCTCATCAAAAAACGAATTATGAACTTAAGGAGATTGAAGGAAAAAACCTTTAATCAATATAAGTGCTTAACTAGAGACTCTTTGCTAGGAGACAAACCTATCGCGACTCTTTAAACAGTCACTTGACTTATAACAATGCTCCATCACTGCACCATTATTTTTCATTGCTCTTAAAACACTCTCTCTCTCTCTCTCCAGTTTTGGTCACCGGTTGACGGAAATATCGGTATAGGGGTGACCCCTTATATTGACTGAAGGAGGTTCAGCACTGCTCCGACCGGTTTTCCTCCTAACAAAGTGTCTCTATATATCCACTTATATTGGCGATCCTTCCACCTCATTTCATAGGCAATAGCTCACCCTTCATCTCTCTATGAACGTAAGGGTACAAGAAATTAATTACGGAAATATATCGAGGAAAGAAAAAATCAATGCACCAAACAGGCGGAGTTTCCGTGTCACCTCGGCGGACATGGCAGGCAGGAGAAAGGACCACAACAGGCGGGCGATCCACAACCGAGCTCCACCCTCTTCGTGTTTAATAAATTACACCGCCAAGGCGGTCCCTGATGGGAGGAACAACGTTATATCAAATATCGTGGGATCCAGATCCTCACCCCCCCCCCCTCCATCTCCCCTGACCCTCAACTTCATATCGGAATGGGACACGCTCCATTTCGGAAAGAATCGTGTTTCCTCCGTTCCGGGGAAATCCGGCCGATGGAGAAAATTTGGGAAGAGAAGTCGACGGGTGTCAGAGAGGAGAAGAAGGAGAGAGAGAGAGAGAGAGGGGAGACGGAATGTTAAAAGACAGTGGAGGCGGATCCGGAGTGCGACGAGTGTGATGTGTCTGTGACGAGCGGGGAAATCTTCTTTTAACTCGCTCGAGGATCGTGCCCATAGATTAGTACGTAAAAATCGCATACGTGTACGGTAATAAATATAGTTAGATCTTGCACAGTATTGATGAGTCCATAAGCTGCATATGACGCAGTACCATTCAGAGCCTGAAGAACGTTATTACTTGATTGGTTGACAGGAGAATTCCTTCACCTCAACTTTTCTCTTTCGAAAATTTCTTAGAATAAAGTTCTCCAGCTCAGACTGGTACACCCTATAAAGAGGGGAAAATGCTGATTCATAATTATAAGACAAATACCTATGCCTTTTATGTATAAATTTATACGCCTGAAAAAATTCTTCTTATTGAAGACAATAAGGTGAATAATAGGAAAAGAATATCTAGGATAACTTAATGATGGCAATGAAATGAAGGGTAGATTGTCGAAGACGATGATGAGGTAGATAACAATGAGAAAGAAAGTCCCCATATGCATATAAAAGTATACAATTTGATGCTGCATTAAAGGATCTTAGGTCAAAGAAGGAACCAGATATTGGTGCAATCCCATCAGTATTATAAAACAAATTCTGGAAACAGACATTGGACGACCTCTTTCGCTTGATATGTGATACGTACACAAGAAAAGAAATACTAATGGACTTGAAAACGAATAAAATCCTCCCAGACCAAAAATACATGGGCAGACAATACGAGAATTTCGGTACAATTAGCTTGGAGAGTGTAGCACCAAAGATTCTGGTAAGAAAAATATTTTTATGACTCTAGAGGAAAGCAGAAGAGTATTCAAGTGATGACCATTTTGGATTTTGAAGTAGAGAAACAAGGGAAACAATTATTACCCAGTAGTAGTAATTAGGTTTGTAGCACCTGTATCGAAAACTGCCAGATAATTCACCGTATTACACTCAAAAACATATTATCGAAACGATGAAAGTAGTTGGAAACAGCTCACATTCCAAAAACGTGCTCGACGAGAAATTGGTAAAGTCGGCAATCTTTAAAAAAAAGGCAAAATTCTATTTACCACTCTTTTAATCAACGAAAATAAATAATTAACATAAGTAGTATAACATAACCATACAACATTTGTAACTAATTAACACAAAAAACACCCGTCTGTCTTAACTTTTTTGCCGAAGCTCGCTCACCACAGAAGAAAACGATCTTCTCCCTTCGAAACCTGTCTAGTGTCTGCCAGCGCAAAACGTTCGTCTTTTCCACCGGCTTCCAATGTTCCCATGTACGGTGCTGCCTTCACCGCGAGGTTTTTTTTAATCACCGGCCAATGGGAGGCGAAATGGTTATCATTGAAAACTCCACGATTAGAATGAGTTCGTTCTTGAAGCACAGGTCATTTTCCCACGCGGAATGCCTTTAAAAGTCAGGTCGGCGGCTAACACGCGGGAGCTGTGTCGCGCTGAGTGGTGATCGCGAGGGGCTGTTTGGTTTCACCAAGCGCAGTTTGAATAACGGGCAGTTGGAATCACGGGCAGGAGAATCACCAGGGCATTATAAAAGTTTAACCCTTTTTTAAGTTTAATACTTTTTTAAAGTTTAACTTGTTAAAGTTGTCACAGGTTTTCGGGTGAGACGACGACTAAGACCATTTTGAAACAATCCTTACGCCTCAGGCACATCTTTGGGAAGTGGTTACGGAAACCCCAACCGACGTTTGTTTCATCTGTGGACTTGGAAAAAGCATTTGATGACATAGACTGGAACACCATGATACGAATTCTAATGGATATCCGAATGGCGTACAGCGACAGAAGATTATTTCCTGTTCTTTACAGAGAGCAGGACGTAGTGATATGATGTGGAGAAAGCAGAGACGAGGCAAGGATGAAGAAAGTAGCAAGAGAGAGAGAGATATTTGTTAATTTCACCGTTCTTCAATGTCTACATGGAGGAGGCAATTATTGAGATCAAAGAGAAGATTAGACGGGGTGTATGGATAGAAGCAAAAGCTATTAGCATTCTGCGAGTTTCAGATGACATTGTGATACCGGCAGAAAAGGAAGATTTGACAATAGTTTGCTGTTGTTAAATCCTGCTTGGAAAGGGGAGTAAATTAATAAAACTTAGGAAGAAAGGTGATTCATGATGGTAGAAGCAAGAAAGAGAATAAGTTCGTGAAAAAACCCTCGGTTAGAAAACCACTAGGTATACGAAAATCGGGGTTTAGGTTTCATTTCCCACAAAACTATAGTAATAATTTGCACAACTTTATCTAAACTGGAATAATATAAATTTATATAAAGGCAAAAACATCCCTTCCCACACTTCTAGGATATAGTGTTCTCTCGTACAGTCACTTACTTGAAAAAATTTATCGTGTCGATTACATCAAAATTTGTGCTGACTGTTTGGTCGAAGCCAAAGGCAGTGTTTCAATTGGATGAAATGATAGTTCAGTGAAATTAACTGTAGGTATGAAGTTAAATTCTCTACCAAGTCTATTACAGTATGTTTTGAGGTAACTATGTCATTAAATTTGGGAGAAATTGGCAACTTTACTTGACAAACGTTTGGTCAGAACCGTGCGTTGATTTTGCTACCGCATGACATGTATTTTCATTTATAATTGACATTTTTCCATGTAAGTAGTTACTCTCCAAGTGTATTGTAAGTAATATATGCATCTATGCATATATAAATATATTGGTTCGAACACTAGTGGAACGTACAGAGACACAGGACACAAAAAGAGAAAAAATTCTTCACCACTGTGAGTTTTTTTCTCTTTTCGTGTCCTGTGTCTTTATACGTTCCACTAGTGTTCGAACCAATATTATTCACATTGTGAACCTTTCCGAAGTGATTATATATATATCTATATATATGGGAATGTATGCCTGGTGATGGCTCACTAACCCCCTGCCTCACGCCCTTACGACGGGTTGCAGGGTATTACGTAGACATAAACTCGTACCTACGCAAGGACAATACACACGGTTGAGAAAGGTATTACTCAAAGTGGGCTCAAAGGGACCGCGGTAGAAAATAAAAACCAATATATATATATATGCCACAAAAATAAAGAAACTCACTTGTTTTTTTTATTTTCGGTGTCTGCTGAATCACCTTCAGAAAGGAGATTGGGTGCAAATGGGGTCTGAGAAGAATTGGTTCATCAGTCACCGAAAATTAAAAAAAACAAGCCAGTTTCTTTATTTTTGTATGTTTTGTGTATGTGTTTTTGTAACAAATATTCACTAAATATGTGAACCAACATTATTATATATTTGTTTATTCACACTGTCGTCTACGTATACCCATTCGCCACCCTCAATCAATCTTTTGAATTGCATTATTTGTTGTTGCTTCATCGAGGGGAGTAGTCCAATCGATCCTATTTCTTCGACATTATTGACTGTTATACGTTTAGTACTATTTAACAAACGAAGGATGTCCAGTCCGGAGTTTATGTATCGAAGAATCACCGAGATCCATTCTGGTGAATTGATAAAATACCATACTCCTTCAGACCTATGCCCTATTATTACTTAGTGATATTTCTCCGCTGGTGATTTTTGTAAGGAGCAAAAAAAAAGTCCTCTTGACGATGTCGCCTTCGGATTCCTTTGGAAATCGTTGGTGGTGGGGTGAGGACGGTCGGAGAAGAGGGAAGAGATGGCGAGGGGGGGGGCGGTTGGGCTGTGTGGGGTAAGAGAGGTGAGAAAAGTAAAGGGGAGGGGGTGGGGACATTCTCGAAAGTTCTCCACCCCCTCCCCTATATCTCTCTCTCTCTCTTCCTCCGCCTCTTCTCGCCCCCTTCCTCCCCCGATACTTTTTTCAACTCCACGCCCCCACCCCCGTCTCCCAGTCGCCCTTATGCGCCGTTATGGAGAAGGGGAGAGAGGGAGAGATACGTCAGAAGGTGTTGGGTGTGGTGGGAGGAGAATGCTGAAAGTCAAGTGGACGGATAGAGTTAG
>WURS02430810.1:0-15829 GCA_011762765.2 Rhinocypha anisoptera | reverse complement strand
GGGGGGGGGGGGGGGGGGGGGGGGGGGGGGGGGGGGGGGGGGGGGGGAAAAGGGGGGGGGGGGGGGGGGGGGGGGGGAAGGTGAGAGTGGAAAAAAGAGTCGGGATGAACGCAAACCGTTAGTAATTGAACCCCCCCTTTGGCGGAAAGAAGGGAGAAAGCTTGCCGAAAAAAATGGTCTTCCGGATCCCATGACCTTTTCATGGCGTTCCTACCGGGGAAGTGCGGTGGGGGAAGGGCCTGGAAAGAGAGAGAGAGAAGACCCCTAAAGGGTTATGACGGATTGGGGGGCAGTTTAGCGGGGAGGAAAAACCCTGAGGGGTGAGGGGGGGGCTGAATATTAAGAGGTCGAGGAGTAAAATACTTGAAAAATACGAGCAGGGTTAAGAGGAAGACAAAAGGGTTGTGAAAAATCGGCTATTTTTTGTAGAATCAGGAAAAGGGTTAAAATTGGATTAGTAGTTGCTGTAGACAGTTAGTTTGGTGATACGGAAAGTCTGCGAATGAAGGGACGGAAGCGTAGAGTTTCCTCTTTTATTTTTATTTTGCTGCCGGCCTCGAGCACGTGGTGGTCGGGAAAAATCCAGATTCGGATGGCGAATGAATTTGAATTAGTGACGTGGATCCGCGATAAAAAAAAGAGGGAGCTGTGCACAAAGAATGGAATGTTTTCGCTTCGAGAGCTTCAGGTCTTTCCTTCAGAGAGCGGAATGGAGGTGAAACTTTCATGCTTTTTTTTTATCGTGCTCCTAATTCCTCGCTAAGAAGCATGCTTGTTTGGTTTCAATCTGAAATCAAATTGTTTATCCTCTGAATCCAAAGAAGAGAAGTACACTGACAAAACTGTAAAATTTGGAAGGTCAATTAATAATAAACTGAAATATCCAACATATTTAATAGTACTGATGGCTTAATGAGTTTCTCTCATATCGGAGTATCGCGTCTAAATGTATTTACATAAACAGTTCGACCAGCAACGTGAAGAATGTGAAAGATTCTCTATAATTCAAACCCTTCTTACTTAACATGATGCTCTGCGTCTTCCATTGAAAGACATTCTGCATTCCAGGATTGATGAAGTGATTATACAAGGTAATGGGCCCACTTGGTCAACAATGTGATCATCTTCGGCTCCTCATAACTTTTTTTCCCTCCGCCATTGGTTAACTACAGGAGATTCTTTCCGAGTAATAATTAATACATGAAATGTGATTCTTACAGGAAATGGTAGATGGAAAAGTTGTTTTCTTTCCGGCTTCCTCCCAGGAAATTAATGTTGCCTGAAAGTTTACTGGAAAGCGTGGACTGATAAACGGGTCTCTCGATGGAGAGGAAATGAAGAGATCCTCAAAGGGTGGTATGGAACAGGAGAAATGGTGCCATTGAGATAAGCGACATTGAAGGATTGTAAAAAGCTTAACTTAGTAATTATTAACAATGAGCCATCGAATTGAATTGGGGATGATGATAGTTAGTTTTAAGAAAGGAAATAGAATGCAGTAAACGTTGATCAAATCATTTTGCACAACAAAGAAAACTCATTTTTAGGATTTTTAAGGACTATTAAAGTTCTTTTTTGTTCATATTTAAATTTTTAATGGGGATTTAATTTAATTTTAATTAAAATTTTAATTCAAAATTTTAATGGCAAGCATTTCGTGATTTTTTACCACTAATTTATTTTTCACGGGATGTTTTTAATTAATTTGCATTTATGTTCATAATCGCAACCATTTTTATAGAATCTATAAACTAATAAATAATGCTGGTAGGGACACTAAGTTGAAATGGAAAGTTGAAAGAAATGGCGCGGAATTCCAGAGGGTCACCATGTGCCAGAAATACCACCCAAGAGAATGGATAGATATCTGTGTCAGGTGTAGGAGAAAGGATTTCCGATGAAACTGATCTGAGCTCCACCGAAATGAGAATTAAGAAGAAGAGGGTCAATCTAGACACAGCCCTAAACGTATCGCAGTATCTTTGTATAGATTCCACTTTTTTATCTTTCAGAATATTTTTGTATAAACTGTTCAAAAGTAAATAGCAGCCTGAATATATATCATGCAATTTTTCTAGTCTAAGGAGAAAAACAGACATATTGCATACTTGAATGTCTCCAGATTATTTTATCGTCCCGCTGCACCGAACCTCTACCTTTAATAAATCCTTTTCTGTTGCATAGGCTAGGATTTGGAATAGCACCCCTGATTTTATTAAACATTTAAAGTCGCTGATGGCCTTCAAGAATAAACTTTCTAATAAAATGCTGTAACAGGACAGATTACAAATTTGACAGACCTGTATGCCGTTTTTTATTTTTGCCGGCCTCGGTGGGGGCGGCGTAAGGTCCTCGTCTGCCAACCCGGAGATCGTGGGTTCGAATCCCGACTAGGTGGATTTTTCAATCTCCACCTAAGGCATGGATGTTTGTTTCTCGTCGTTGTTATTTAAATTGTCATGGTGCCCACTGTAATTGGGCTATTAGTGCTAGTTTGTGGGCGATTGAAATACATACATTTTCTTTGTTGTCCACATTACTTATTGCTTGTACTTTTTCTGTATTCTAGTTCTAAAATTATGTATACCTGTTGTAAGTTCTTAGTAGATCAAGATCCAAGAACAATAAATATTTCCTTATTTTTTATCTTCAGTAAAAATATTGAATATATAAAACCATACGATTAGGGTACGAGAGGTAAAGTTTGATAGAGAGAAGTGCCTTATTCAGTGTGACGAAGGAAAGTATCAGGTGTGGGTTTGGAGAAGAACAGAGTACATTCATAGGAATGAGGGGTGGGCATGAGAGAGGCTCTATTCATGAGGGGCAGACATGCAGGAGAAGCAGCACGCCTTGACCTACGCCCTCACACAAGCGGGGGGCACATATGACTTGAGTGAAAAATAAAATAAAGTTCACGGGGGGGGGGTGGGAAGGGGGAGGGAGGTAAAAGACCCTCCATCCGAGAACATCTTGACGATATTAACGCTCAATGGGAGGAGAAAAGGGGGAGAGAAAGTGAGACGAACGAATTCGGGGTGTGTGGGTGGGCGAAAGAGGAGGCCTCGGTGGGGGCGAGAGAGAGGGACGGGTGGAATTGCGAGAGGGAGTGGATTAAGGAGGGTTGTAGGTTGAGGGGAGGGTGAACCGTTGCGTAAGAAGGGGAGAATGCGAAGCGGGGAGGGGTTAAGCCGGAGGGGGGGGGAGGGTTGGGCGAATCGGGGGATTGCCGGGGAGAAGATATAACTTGATGGCGGTGTATTGGAGTCGTTATATTGAAAGCTGAGCATGACGAGGAGATGGGTGGGCCCGGGGAAGGTTTTCTTTCTGACAGCGAGGGTAGATGTATGAGGCTGTGTGTGAGAGGAGCCTGGAAGCGAGTTGTAAACCCGTGTCGGATCTTAAGGAAAGGCCTTAAGGGGAAGGGAACCGAGGCGGTTTTTGAGGGTTTCGGATTGGGGGGGGAGGAAGTTTGAAGGGTGGTGGAGTGGTTGGGGAAGGGCGTGGGGGAGTTGGACCGGTGGAAGGCGAAAGAAGTTCTCCGATGAAACTGTAATAGGAAGTCGCGGCTATAAATCCGGTTGGAGTGAAGACGTTGAAAAGTTCCGAAGAATCGGAAAGGGATTAAAGGAGGGACTGGGAAGAGGAGAAGGGAGGCTTTTTAGAGAGGTATGGGGAGGGTTTGGGGGAGTTAGAATAAGGGAGAAAATGCGTACGGAGACAGGAGGAAAGGAGGGGGGGGTTCTGGGAGAAAATCACAGTGTGACACCCACTCATTTCTGCCTCAAGCGTGGCGCAGTCAACGTTCTTAACTCGAGATATCGACAAATTCTTCGGGACGGAGAGATAAGCCATGTAATGAACAGGTGGACAGCAAGGAGCGTGGAGGAGATTTTCCCCATCGGATATCCCTCCACTACGACCCCTCCACCACTTGCGCCTCGTGTTGAAGTCACAGGGGTTACTCGAGAACCACTGTCTCTTCGCATTTCATATCACTCCTTAAATTCAAAAGCACGCACCATTAGTATCTTGTTATATTTTGAGTCTTGGAATCTTCCCGCTTAAGCATTCACTGCTAAGTAATGAGCGGAACATTCTTCGAGAATGGCAGAATTTCACCGTATTATCAACCAAGTGTATGGCTAGTGCAACACAAATACGGTATTGGAGGGAAAATTTATAAAGGATTTGCATAACGTCGTATTCAATTAGGTTCATCAATCATAAAATAGGTTTGCAGCAGATATCCAAGCCATCCTGACGCTGGTGACATGCAATTATCTTTACTACTTCTTAATGTTTCACCTTAATAAGGCTCTTTCCTCTCTACGGTACTACACTGATTCGGTGAAAAAAATTCCTTTCCTCACAAGGGTAAATGAGTACCTATGTGAGGATTAATTCGGTTTGGGTAGAGACAGAGATACACTTGGTATCATCGCGGCAATGAAAACAATTAGATGGCTCAATAGGAAATATAAGCAGGACGTATTCCCATGTAATGTGAATTTGATCTCTCACGTGGTCATTAATCTCCAACGTCCCATAATATTATAAGAATTTAAAGGACTACAAAGTAAATAATGCAGTAAACGGGGTTTCTGGTAGAGGTTCTATTGCACTGTTATAGTGGCAGTTGAATTTATAACACGATCAGTAAATGGGAATCGGATGTCCTTGAAGCTCATTAAAATTCTTCTCAAGTTAAAAAAAAATTATTAGGATAGATTTTAATAATCCTCTTTGTCTCATATGTTTTATATTTTAAAGAGCGTATAGAACTAGGTTAAACACCTAACTTTCGCAAGATAATTAGTGAGAACATTAAATATTTTCATCATGGCTTTTTTATCACAAAAAATAGGGTTTTTCTTAAGTCGATAGTCAAGGAGCCGCGAGGTATGTCATAAAAACGTAATCTGTTATAATTAAAGTTGCTGGAAGAGGAAGACGGAATTTATTTTTCAAGTTTCAATTTGATCCCTCGTCAAAGCTTTGGGCGCAAAATATTTATAATTACACCTTAATTTACTACCTTCTTCTTTTTAGTTTACAAATTTGGATAGCGTGTCGCCCGAAGCAGTAGACTTTACAGATGATGACTAAAAGGGTTAAAAATCGTATATCTAATGGCAAAGGTCGTCTTTAAGATTCTTGAAACCTTTTGATGTCTTACGACGAAAATCTGTGGAATGAAATAAGAGATTAAGTAGTTCGTTAGTTGGAGGCAGGTCCACAAGCTAATAAAACCGTAGGCTTTGTAAATATCAGCTTTTAAATTGACTTAAGTTTTAGCACTTCCGTAGTTATTTCAGCCATTGACCTCTTTGTTCAAGAAATCGTGAAAACTTATCTGAAATGCTTTGAGATTTCTTCCCCCATTTCTTGTACACAAGTATTATTAAATTCCATCCAAGTAACATTCTTCTAGCTCACTCTAACTAATTTTCCTGATAGTCTACCTCCCTTCACCGAAATATCAACATTCCTTTTATCCCGTCTTATCTTTTCCATTCAATTTTTCCGCCTTCTTGTTTCCCCGTAATAACTACACTTAACTTTCTTGACTACCATATGAAATGTCTCATTGAAGGATCTGAGTTTTACCCGGAGTATGCTTCTAGTGAATTATTCTCGGGATTTCCACCGGGTTAGATATTCTTCCCCACCGACGTTTCGACAGCAAACTCCCCCATCTTCTTCTTGTTGTCAACACCCTTAAGACGATGGCGGAGTTTTCTGTCGAAACGTCGGTAAAAGAATACCTGAACCGGTGGAAATCCCGAGAAGAATTCACTAAATACCTCAATGTTGGTATTCTTCTCCATCCTGATGATAAACTCTATTTCATATTTACATACCCATCTCAGTAGTCACAAAAATTGCACTTCTCTACTTCTATCCCGGGCCGTGTTTCGGAACAATATAATAATAGAACACTATACATTCTCTATATTCCTTGTTAAAAATTTTACAATACGTCCACAGAATAAAAGGCAAAATACAACCACGACCCGGGTTTCGACGTTAAGTAACGCCATCATCAGGTGTCCTGATGTAACACCCCATGTTAGCGTTACTAAATTCGGAAATCCGGGTCGTGATTGTTTTTTGCCTTTTTTCTGTGAACTTATTGTAAAAGGAATATGATTTCGTTCCACAAAGTTTAGAATCTCATGGTGTCTCATCAAAATGAGGTTTTTCACCTCATTTAGAATAGTATTTAGTTAAAGGAGAATCTCTGGTTAGCGAAGTTAAATATTACTCTCAGTTTTTGAAGGGTTCCGAGGATCTTTAATATCCGAAGACCCATTATATGTGTAGCATCAAATTAATAACACTATAAGTTAATATAGGATGCAGTTGCGGGCGTAACTTTGTGGGGAACTTGTGGGGACTTTAAGTCTTTCGTTGTAGGGAATTTAGAAGAATTAACTCTGCTATTTCCACATAAAGATTCATTTGGTCCGACCACGGTTCTGTTACATAGTAACATTATCAAGGTGACAAGTGACAAAATCAAAATTCCCTACTCTTAATTAGTGACTTGAGATAAACGCAAAATATTTACAGTATATCCCATATAAAATGCCTTTTCGTTTCATTTCCTTTGCAAAGATTTTTCTTTTGGTACTTCTTTTGGTACCTATTGGTACTATTCCCATTCAACTCTCTTGCGTTCTTTGTATTTTGACTTTTATGTTGGACATGGTGGTGGAGATTGATTCTTGCTATCCTCTCTACCATGCCCGCACTATTTATTTCTGACAGAGCCTTTCTTTCTAAAAAAAATCTGCCCCCCTCCAGCCACCTCCACTCTCACGTCTCCAATATTTGTAATCTAATCTCATCGTCGATCCTCAAAAACTAGTTTTTCAGTTACATTTTACTCCAGTTGATAATAATGTTTCACCATTCTTTTTTTAAAGTCTTTAACAGCACCCCACACGAATTGTCTCCCTGTAAACGCTTCGTGTATTTCTTTACTTTTCCTAATGCCCTTAGTTTTATGCCGTTCTGAAGAGGTCAACTTGCTCTGATATATGTTCTGCTGTTTTGGATTTTTGAAGGCATAAACATGTGTAAATTCATGTTCAAAGGCAAAATGAAAATTTTACTAAAATACCCATGGAATATTACAAAGTGTTCATTTCTCTTGTCACTTTGCTTTTCCATTTCACTTTGGCCTTCTGATTTCCTTATCGCTTTCGTTTTCTTATGATTTATTTTGATTCCTTACAAACCATAATGTGAAACTCGTTTAGTATTCCCTATGCTTGAGAATATCAAATGTTAGAGGAGAATTCTATCTTGTCCCCTTTTCTCAGGACTTTCCCTTCCGAGCCTTCATCAGCTGCCTAACGTGTGCCGTCTGTCTCACGTGTAGGTTTCTAATCTACATAATATCCTGCAAGCCGTCACAAGGGCGTGTGGCAGGGGGGGCAAATCTAATAATTCAAGCAGAAAAAATTCTCCCGTCCACCTTTTATTAAAAAGCCCCAATCAATTCCATTGAAATGTTTTTTTACTGCTGTTCGCTTTATGAAATTTAATTTCCCAAATGAATTCACATTTTTCATCAAGAGGTCTTTTCGTGTGTTTCGCATTTCCTTTTTTATAAACAGAGCCTGTAGGTTCAGTAAAAATTTACCTCTTCGTATTATTTCCATTCCTCCTTATTCCCATGGATGTCCTTCGTTTATTAGAAGAGATCTCTACCCACAATTCCTAAAACGGATTACCCTTTTATTTTTCTTCTTCTTCCCGTAGAGCAGATCTTTTTTTCCCGTCTCTTATGATTTTTCAAACATTCGCACCGCTCCTTTAACCCCTCTTTTTCAACTTGCAGTTATTCTCATCTATTTATTATGTAATCCCTTTGTACTCGGTGTCCTGTATGATCGTATTTACCATCTTCTATCGTGTATTTCTTTATATATATTTTAACCCTCAGACTACCAAGGTATTTTACACCTTTTCACTACCAAGGGAGGTTTTACCAAGGTACCAATATAATTTTCGTTACCCCGTTTATGTAATTTAATAAAAATTATACCATACTCAGTAGACCCTTAATCTAATGTTTAAGTGATTCTAAATTACATCAATTTTCGATTTTGGAAAATTCACTTTCTGGGCGAAAAATATTTTGTTTAAATAATATGTAAAATTTTAACAAATATAAGTAAAAAAAAGGTTGCAGTCACTGGACTGGCCGACAGAAGTGGAACCAGCGAACGCACTTTCTCTTTTTTCCCGTTTTACTCCCCAAGTCAGATTTTTGTGTAACGAGCCATAAGAAGTGTTCCACTTCAAAAATTTTTTCCGTATTAATGTCCTAAAATCTACGAAGAACAATTACTATGAAGCATAACATCCTCCAAAAAAATAGTGGTTATGCGATTAAAAATATTACTTTCATCACCCCCCTCGGTAGTCTGAGTGTTAATTTATATTCTCTATGAAAACTATTTCTAATCGTGCAGCTTTCCCAAATTTTATTTTACGATCCTCCAAAATGCTCGCCACAATTTTCAACATCGTTCACCTCCCTTAGAATTTCTACCTTTAGAATCCGTACCTTTATATCCCGTATGAAGTGTTCGCATTCCGTATTAAACGGTAAAAAATTCCATTCAACTTTAATATTCAGTTCATTAAAACTGAATTGTGGCCCAAGAGATAGATTTTCTTCGGAGAAATTGCGTTTGTTTATGTGCCAAACATTCCCTGTATCCCTACATATGAAGTGTATCCGTTTACCCATCCTACATTTTCCAGGCTAAACTGCGTCTCTTTTGGCGTTCCAACCATGTATTTTTTATCACTAGACCCGCTTTCTTACAACCCTTAACTAAATTAAACCTTTCCATGCTATACTTTCCCTAAATTAAAGTTTTCCACCTCATTACAACATCTCCCTTCCCTCGCCACATTGCCTCAATTTTCCGTAACCTGGTCGTGGGTGAATAAATATTTTTATGCGGGATTGCAGGGTGTTTCTCTAAAACCTTTCATCCTCTATTATACTTTGGGATACATAAAATATTCTTGATAACCGAAATTTCCAAATAATAAGGTTAATATTTTCATTTATTAAAACCCATACTATCGAATCTCCCATTTTAATCCCATATTATAGTGCATGCATAGGCTAATGAAGGTCTGAAGAGAGTGATATCACATCAGATGATGTAATTCCACTAGTTGTAACATATTTTTAGAGGCTCTTAGGAGCCTAAAATTCCCCCTACCCTTCCATCCCCATCCTTGTATGCCCATCCTCCTCGTCTGAAAGCCTAATAGCTAAACCAGACTTGAAATAACACAAAGAAAGCCTAAACTTCCCTCTACCCTTCCGTTCCCATCCTTGTTTACCCTTCCTCCTGGTCTGAAGCGAATAATAGCTAAACCAGACTTGAATTAACACAAAGAAAGCTTAAACTTCCCCCTACCCATCCATCCCCATCCTTTTTATACCCTTCCTCCCGGATACTTGAATAATATCACATTCCCTAATCACACTTCAGAAAATAATGAATTTAATTAAAAAAAATATTTTGTACATAAAATAGTTCCATTCTTTGCTTACAGTTTATCCATTAGCATCCTGTGTTGTGTCTAGTTTTCCTTCCGAGAGAGGCACACGTAAGGCGAAATGAGGAAAATCATAAGCGAGACCTATTCAATTTCGAATACATTTCTTAGGGAAACAGTTCTCTCGTTGCCTGTGCACAGCGTCGGCGTCGATTTATGCGGCTTCCTTCGACTATTTCTCTCGGTGTTGGTGTCGTTCCGGGAGCTGAATGAACACTTCCTGGCGTCATACTCGAGACCTTTGACGACAGAGAGTTGCGGCAATGGGATTCTGGGATTGGAGGATGGATGGTTATTACCTTTGAAGGGGGTCGCGAGCACAGAAGTAAACCTGCCGTATCCGATTGGTGAATATCACTAACAATGCGACCTAATGCCTCATTCCTTTGCCGCAGACTCGTATCTTACCATTTTCAACTTCTAAGCCTCCATCTCCTGCCTCGAAACAGCCGTCGCCTGAACAAAAAACTCACGTTTATAGAGTCTTGAATGGGTGTTGTTAGTTTTTGTTCTCAGCAGGTGAATGGGTTTTTGTCTTCTCCCCTCCTCCAGACTAACAAGGTCATAAATTAGGCAACAATACTTCGGCCTGAAAACCGATTTATAATGCAGATTTCCACATGAAACTGATTTTTGAATTTTTCAGAGACTTCAGAAGATCCACGTAGTAATTTTTTGTGCAGGAATATTCATATTGTAATTTCACTTCAATGAAGGTCATACTAAAACGGTAAGACACAATGACAGATAATAAAAGAACTTACGGGAAATATGAGACATTTAAATTTACCAAAAGGAGTCACTAAACGGTAAATGTACATCAGGGAATGGAAATTTTACCCGTCAAAGGCCGGAATTCCTTACTTGCTTATTAACTTGATGTGACTTCGTTCATCAACTGCTACAAAACTACTGGAAGACAACGTGCCAAAATCACTCATTACAATACACGATATCAACAAATCAAACAAAGTTGTAACAAGTTTCTCCTACTCTGTGATAGATAAAGCGGTAATAGCAGTTGTAGGATGATGCCATATTGTATCCATGGGATTTCAAGGGGATAATGATTAAACAAATGAATATTGGAAACGCATTTTTCTTGCGTCATAGTTTTTAATCCGGTGAACATATTTTTATAATTATAGTTATAATTTCTAGGAATTCATTGTGGAATTAGCTCTTTTCCATCTATTTTTTGGTAATGTGCGTATACGAGTATTGGAATTAAGATCATTTCTTTTTTTTATGAGACAAATTACACCCAAAAATTGCTCAGGAAGGTTCAGTAATATTTTTTATGTTAATCTGAGTATGTTAGGTTAGGCACACATGAACATAAAACCGTCTAGGTTACTTCGCTACTGAGGGAATTAAAGACATCTGGGCTGATATAAGAAGTAACTTTAGCCTCGAATATAGCATTGTAGAACTAAATTGAACACAAGAAAAAAGGGCACCTGAAGATGACGCCGTAGCGTTGAAACTAGTCGTACCAGATTAAAAATCTTAGTGGAAAAATACGTAGTACGTTATTCCTTTTTTCTCAGAAATGGATTTCCACATAGTTATGCCTGAAAATATAGAATAAATTGATCATCTTTAAGAGTGTAAAAAAATATTAACTTTCTTTCTGTTTTGTGAAAAATGCAGAGACTTCACCTTTTTCTTTTGTTACACTTCAAATTTGAATGAAAACAATTTTGAATTATCTGTTACTACTAATATTATGTAATGTATAATGTTTTCATGTGTAGGTACTCTGTACCACCAAAAGTCACAGTCTTAAAAAAACTATTTTCATAATTTCCTGCTGTTGTACGATGACAGTTTCTTCACTCACTTATAGTAAACTAGTGTTTATTCTTTGCTCACTGCAACAGACTATCCAGTCTCACTCTCGCAACAATAACGATGTATATTATTGTATATATATTTTTATATAATTATATATATTTTAAATATATTATTATGATGCTCAAAATAACAGGAAAGTGGCGGAAATTTTTATTCTCACAATGCTGGTGGTTGACACCCCCAATTCCAGTCTCGATTTCCAAACCGCATCACTACCGTGGGTATCTTGTGACCCAGACGCTCTGTGTTTGTCATTTGACCACCAATCTAACCCGATTGTTTCAGGCTCAACCTTACGGTGTAGCGAAAAGGTTATTATCAGCATAATATTTGAAGGTTTCGCCGAATATTTATTAAGGGTGATCGGTTTCTTCAAAGAGTACACATCGTCAAGTCCGCGACAGCGGTCGTTTTGACTAAATTTTCGCTGAAATCCACCAAGTTTTTCCAATGCCAATAGTGTCTACCCTTCTACAGAAGGATAGAACTTTTCCTTGCTGACCTGCAGACATCGACCGAAACGAGTTATCCCTTGGGGGGGGGGCATCCCAAGCTGAATTTGTTCAAGGTCGCCGCTCTGGTTGGCAGAACGAAAATACGCGGTAAGAGGAAATATTTGGCATCGTTCGCTCGCTACTCCAGCTCGGTTTATTCCTTGGACGCCGCAAAGTTTGGCGGGGAAAGAATCTCCTGCTCGACGAATGTTTCCAGTGTGCTGGGTGCATAGGGCGGCAGCTGAGGGCAAACCGGCCGAGAGAGTAAACAAGGGCCCCGCGAGCGAGCGTGCAAAGCGCTCAGGCGATGGCGGACGTGTGCGTGCGTGTGTTATTCCCCTCCCCGTGCGAAGTCGATCACGCACGTCCGACAGTTTCCCTCCCGGCCTGTTGATCGACACGCCGCCGAGGCGCGGAGGGCCTTCTGGGAACGACTCTGGGAGTTGTCGGCACACACACTCACACACAAGGTGCGTTTAGTGATAAGTCGAGCACGTAATTGTGCCGACTTATTTTGGACGAATTACGGACCATTACGGACAATTACGACGGATTACGGAACAATGGACGAATTATTTTCGTCCATTGCTCTGCAACAATTGCCTCATATCCGCGGACCAATAAGCGACGACCGCGAACCCCTGTGGACTAACCAGAGAATTTCGAATGGGGGAGCGACGACTCGAGAAACGCACGTCGTTAACCGTGAGATTTTATGCGTGCGAGATAATTCCTGCGGGAAGGCACATTTTTCAGTGGATTTCGCGTGTTACTGAAAATTTTGAAAAGGACGATAGAAGGTTTGGTGGTGGCGGGGGGAGGGTAACGTCCGGGGTCCTCCAATCCTTAGGTCGCGGGTTCAAATCCCGAATAGGTGGATTTTTCAATCTCCATCAATCTAGGGCATGGATGTGTGTGTGTGTTTTTCGTCCTTGTCATTTAAAAATGTTATAGTGCCCACTGAAGTTGGCGTATTAGTTTGCTGTTTTTGGGCGATTGAAAATAAAAGAAAATAAACAAATAAATATGTTACTTCACTTAATTGAGCATTGATCGAAAAGGAAGGACGGAGTTGTCGAATGTTGAAGGATGGGAAAGGTGGAAGAGGATTTGAATGAAGAATTCATTTAATTAAAGACCGAGAAATAAGCTTAGTGAAAAACTTTTAAAGTATAGTTATAGTTGTAGGGTTCGGATACCATATGTTTGTGGAGGTAGATACCGCTTGGGGGCTTTTAGAGACCTGAGTGTCAAGAATCGTGGAGGAAACAAAATGGTAGAAGTCGAAAACAGCAGGAAAAGCTGGTGAAAAACTATCGGGTTTCCCACCGGGTCAAGTTTTCCATGGTCTCCTCCAACGTTTCGATGTGCGAATCGCCCATCATCTTCAGGGATCCGGGAATCCAAGTGCCATTCCGTACAAATTTGACTGCATTTACAAAAAAGGTGGATTGTTCAATCTCTACCTGGGGCATGGATGTGTGTGTGTGTGTGCTTCGTCCTTGTTAATTAAAAATGTTACAGTGCCCTCGGTAATTGGACTAGTAGTGCTGTTTTTGGGCGATCGAAAATAAATAAATAATAAAAAAACACCCATGTTTGAAAAATATTGTAGTGAGTGGTCACGGGAAGTTACAAATTTTATAAAATAAATAAATTCTGGGAACGGTTGAGAATTATTATGACCAGATACAATATCGATGTGTTAAACAAACCATTGGGCTGAATTAAATCTGCTCAAGGGTTAAACATGTAAGGGTTTGAAGCGCTACACGAGGGTTAACCAGAAAGTAAGTTCAGTTTGACTCTTGAACAAAATATTATGTAAGCAAATATTTCAATTAAATTCTTAAGTACAAACATTGAATTATTTTTCCACGTAATTTAAATCTGTTTTTAAAAAGCTATTTCCTGTAACGGGGATGAAGTTTCTTCGTGCCCCGGTCGTAGAATGTTACCGCCTATGATTCAAAATCAATTTGTAAAAACATTCTTCACCTTATCGTCCTTGTTGAACCGCTGATCACAAAGAAGCGACTAAATGTGGAGTAACAGATGAAAATAGTTCGGTGCTGGGCTGTAACGGTGATTCTGGAACTGCACCCAGTCAGGCTCCTGTAGTTGCGTGACAATACAGTGTGTGCTTACGTCTAAGAAATTCTCTGAAAACCGCCGCAAAGGGCGTGTGGCAGGGGGTGAGTGAGCCATCACCGGCATGCATTCCCACATGCATACATTAGATATGATACGCTTGTAGAGAAAATATTTTCATGCAAATATTTCGGTGAAAAATGAAAATTCTTGTCATGCGGGAACAATATCAATTAACATTTATATTTTTTTAAACATGAAAGATAATATACATATAATACACTAGATAGCCTAACTATTCTCTCAGAGATTGTGGTGTAGGTTTAGTCGGTTTTAGTAGTAAAAGTAGTAGTAGAAGTTTAATTGTAGTTAGTAATTTATTATTTTTTGATATATTTCTTTACTTTCCTCCTTTACTTGCTGATGGAGAAATATTGTATTAGAGTGTGAGAGAAATTCAAAGGTCTGTGAACTTATGCTCTTCTTCCCAATTTTTCGGATTACGATACGGTGATTTTTTTTTGATTCATGTAGAATTTCTTACCCATTACTGGATTAGGGGTTTGGGAGACAATATAAAAAAAACTTAAGACACGCCAAAAGTAAAATTCTCCCTAATTGGAACTTGAAATGTCCGAATATGTAGCGAGAAACCTAAAAGAAGGACTCTCATTCAACGAAGGCGCACCGGAACAAAAGGAGCGAACGATACCGGAAGTGGTAACATTTTCGAAAGTTTTTCGATCCGCGTCGTTCGATTTTTTTCCTTGTTCAGAAACTTCCATTGAAGTCAATATCCATTTTCCAAAATTATGGTGCCCTTATATAACTTGCATCCATTCATATGCACATCTTGCTGAAAACCTTCAATTCCTGGAATCGTGTTTTGTGCTGCTAAGGGCTCTGTGAGATAAAAATTCCGCCTCACGGGCGTTGTATTTTTAAAGTGACGGCGTAGAATTCGCAGTCGTAATTTTTGGCGAAGACAGTACAGGCTTGATGAGATTTCACAGCCTTTTTTTTAAAAGTGTCATTCATTCACTCGCCTAATTAGCGTGGAGGATAATTATTTTTTTCGCGCATTTGGTGGACGCAATTGCGTTGTTCCTCTTTGTATCAAGAGGGGGAAAACAGGAGTGCATATATTTCACGCGGGGAGACGTGAAATACGTGTGCGCATTCACCAAACCCTGACTCGTGCCCGAGAGCGTGTATGTTGGTTTAAATAGTTGAAATTTCCCTCCCCCCCCCCCCCCATCCAATTCGCTCCCTTCACTTTTTGTGCAGGCGAAATATGTGGCGAACTACGGATGGTTGGGAAGAGGAACTGTTGTTGTGTGGGAGGCGTACTACTCCATCCTGGGTGCGTGGAGGCGCGTTCGCGTCCCGCAATAACAAATCGAAATGCGCCCTCCTGCTTTTTCGTTGCTTGCGTGCGTCACCGCCCACGGTCTCTTCAAATTCGCAGGCTGCAGGAGGTGTGGGTGGAAATCGTCTTGAATAGATTCACCAGGCGAGATTAAATGACGATATACGAGCTGCATTAAAGTTGTAAGACCTCCAATTTTTTTTTCTCCTGACTGGAAACAGATATAAACATGCGGTTTGTTTTAAAATGAGGGGGCGCTCTTTGTCATTGCGTGACAGAGATGGCAGCACTGTACGTCAGACAGAACCTCTAGCGGCAGCCGCGAGAAAGAGAACTGTTTTCGATACTTTAAATGGCGACGTTTTCGTTACATGACCAGCGTGTAATCATTCGTGGTGTGACACAGATTGAAATTCAT